>OX596220.1:5198934-5425475 GCA_951394215.1 Glyphodes perspectalis
GGTATTGACTATAAGATGGTTACAAGACCTTCATCTGCTGCTCCTTCTCCTTCAGCCGCTGCTCCTCGATCTCTATCTGCCGGCGCAGCTGCTCGTCTCGCTCTTGCAGCGTCTTGCGTGTTTCTTCTTCTTCTTTCTTCTTCTGCAACTCTTTCTCTACTATTTGTTCCATCCTAAAAATAGGAGAAATCGTTTAGATTAGCCATAAAACAAAAAAAAAAATCTTTGGCTCCAATTAAAGCGTATGCCGATGAATATAAATACTGGTTTACTGATAGACATAATTAATGTAATTTTTATAAACCTCCATGACTAGAATACATATATACAAATTTGCCTCTAGTGGGATTGTAAGACGCGATAATTCCTTTTGTGTTTCCGTTTCTCTAACCATTCAACTAACGGCCTGTCATCATAATATCTGTCACCGTGTCTGCGCAGTGGTCCGCGAGAGGCAGTAGGTGCGCTCACCAGGCGGACTTGCAGCGGCCGTGGGCGACGTAGGCGGCGGCGGCGCGCAGCTCGGGCTGGCGCAGGCGCCACGCGTGGTGCAGGCGCAGCTCGGCCTCGTGCCGGCGCAGCTGCTCCTCCTTCGCCGCGATGCCCGAGTTAATCTCCTGCAACGTCGACGTCGCCACTTTGTTCAGGTACGAACTGCGACACGTTTTTTTATAGTTAAACAACTACATTCAAGTATACATACTATCACGCCCGTAACCCCCGAAGGGGTAGGCCGAGTCAACATTCAAGTATTTCATGCAAAATAGCATTACGCTCATCGATAGCTACGGCCTCTTGACTGAGTGGGTAAAAAAAAAATTAAACATTGTTGCTATCAAGTTTGGCAGTCTGTAGACACAATGAAAGAAGGCAAAGATACAATCATACGGGGAAATCCATGGATTCGTTCTTTCGGTTTTCACAAGCTTAGGAATGTACAAAAATATACAAATAAAATTTACCCATTTTTATAGAACTTGGGCTGCGCAGCCAAAGCCTTCAACTCTTGTTGATACTGCATATTCTCTTGAAATAACATTAGCTCCAATTTCTTGCGTCTTTCCTCCAGTTGCCTGTAACAAAACATTTTTTATGTACACACAACAGCACTTCAGGCTATACACTGCAGATTCATAATCCGTTGTGAGAAGGGCTGCTTTAGAACAAAAATGTATAGCCTGTGTGCTGCCGTCTGTATTTTAAACAACACTTCTATGAATGAATGAAATGATATGAAACCAAAACTTATTAATTATTATTTGTCACCAGGTGGCATCAAGCTTACAACCAACAGTGGTCATTAGACTACAGGATCAATAGCTATAAAATATAACTCTGACAAAATGATGAATACCTAAATAAAACATTTAACTATTGCTTAATATCTATGCAGATAGATTGCAAAATAAATTTGGGAAAAAAATGTCATTAAAAATTATGATAGTTCAAGTGGATATTGGCTCACTAGACATGGCTATATATTATACTAGCTTCTGCCTGCGGTTATTTTTAAGTTTCATTAAAATCCATTTAGAAGTTTTTTGTGAAAGAGTAACAAACATTCATCCGTACATACAAACTTTCGCATTTATAATATTAGTAGGACTTATACTATTCTTTATTATATGGATATATATTTATACTTACGCTGCTCGTATCTTCCTTTCACTGAGCAGTTCTGCTTCTTTGTTGGCTTTCTCATAATACCCTTCTGTAGTCCACTGCTCATGATGACGAGACTTGTTTGTGTTCGCCTCAAAGTAATTTGCAATCTGAAAATCATTATGTTTAAGATTTGAACTAAACACCTTTATTTTACATTACACACAACATCACATTATTAGAGATATTGACACATGTTTATAATTCATAATATGCAAATTAAGAATGAACACCATTCCCCTAATGGGATGGGCAGAGATATATAATATATAGATAGTCACAATTGATTTGGATGTTTGTGACCCTGGCGAATAGATCAAATATTGTTTCGTTAATACGGAAATTACTGAGGAATTGAACTACAAATAAAATAAATATTTTATTTGTACTTCAGTTTTGTTATAAACATAATTCTTATAAGTAAGTCTCCAATCCACATGCATAAGCCATTTGCTGAAAACATTGTATGAACAGGCATACAACAGTTTAATATTAGAAATCCCTTATTAATTAGAAATATTTAATTTAATTAGAAATATTTAAATTAATAAACAGAATATAATGGGAATATGCATTAAAAATATTTTAGTCAGGTGTAAAGGTGTATGTCAGGATCGTAGCAAGTGGAAGTATGTGATCTCTGCCTACCACCATGGGAAAAAGGTGTGACATTATGTATGTATATTTTAGTCATTAACACATTCATTGGAAAATATATAAAAATAAAATAGGTGCTAAGCTTGAAAACAAAACATATATTTTTCAAAGAACCTGCTTATATTTTTACCTCTCACATAAAAATATAAGCAGGCTGGTTATGTGGGACTCTTATGTTCATGGGCCTACTCACTAAAACTCCGGGGTATTCCGCCATATTGCTTCTGGGAAGGGCCTTTTGGGAAGGAAATCTATTATCTACCAACAACATGTCAATTGACCTTAAATGACATATTGGATCTCTCTCTTTAACCGAAAAGTTTGTACCTTTATAACTTGGTCCAATAATCAAGAGACAAAAAATTTTATTACCTATTCTGTAGTAATAAATAAATAAATTCAAGTCATGCATGTTCTCTATTTGTGCTAATATTTGAACTAACCTTCTTAAGTTCTTCTGCTCTTCTTAGTTCATTATCTCGTCTCTGTGCTGCCAATGCGGCTAGCTGCCACTGCGGACGCGGCCGTGACATCTTCCTATAAAAATATATAACAAGATAAAATTGCAATCTGGTAATATTTCAGGTATTCTAATTATTTTATAGACTCATAAGTAGGTACTAAAAAGTATTTTGAAGCTGCTACCATTCAAAATAACTGGGTTATTTCTTTTATTTAAAAAAATCCTCTCCTGTAACAAAGAAGCAGAGAATACCTAACTAGAAGGACCCACTTTGAATGAAATTTGGAACCATCATTACATGTTACACTTAACTTACCTAGCTTAATGAGCAATTGGGGAAATTTCTTGCAAAAAACAATCATTTACCTCTTCGTATAAAAATGGATAACTCACTATATGAGCAATATTGAGAACAACACAACAAAGCACTATGTGACTCACTTGTGAGATCGATACTGCAAAACTTCTCGGTATCCAGTGCAGTGAACAACAGACCAAATTATTCAACTCTATTCGGTCATCAGTTGCAAAAGCCGTGGGTGTCGGTGTCCGTAATTGTAACAAGCGAGGTCGCACACATTACGTCTCGGTCAATTTATTTCCTAAACAGTTTATTGACTGTAGACACGCATTTTAAATTAAACGTCGGCCGCGGCATGTGACTTGCGAGAAACGAAAACAAACGAGGTGTCAAACCGACAGTTGCCTAGCAACCACGTTTCGTTTAAGATAAAGAGATCACGGTATAGGTACTAAATTTTGATAAATAAGCATTAAATTTGTAAATAAGAATTAAAATTGAATATATATATATACTTACATAAAGACTTTAATCAAATTTTTTTTTTTAGTTTTTAACTTGACAAGTACCAATGATGTAGTTCATGTATGTGGCGATAGATGGCGCTGATAAATATATTTTTTTTTTAATTAGGAATAAATGTTATCACTTTTCAACTCTACATGGTTGGAAACTTTATGCTGTAGTATACAACCATACTGGTGTGGTGCTTTTTCCATGTTCTTATCTAAGCAATAAATAGTAGGTATACCTAGTGTTTGGAATTTTACGCGCTATAAAGCTCTATCATAGAAATAGATAAGGTCCAAATTTGATAAATACGCGAGCGCTTGACTCGCAAGAACTATATCTAATGTATAAATGTTATTTTAATAACAGTTAAATTATCCCAACTTTAAGTAATGCCCATATGTGTTTTTTTGTACTCAAATTAAAAATGTATTTTTTTCTGCATTTCTATCTTCTTTATTCATTATATACAATTACATCATCCAATTAATGTTATATCCCGTTATTAATCCGACTTATATGGACCGAGGTCCTAGACTTAATAAATCTGATTATTACATACGTTGAAATGCCCGCCGGCTGACCTACGGGACCTATAAACAGGGAAAGAAAAAATATTAATCAAGATTACATTATCCACAGTAATGTCTAGCTTTTCTTATGATGGTTTCCAGTCATAATCTATGTATTTATTTTAAAGAATCTTAAAGTACATGCTTGGATTTAAATTGTTTTAATTCAAATCCAAGCATGTACTTTAAAATGTTGCAGGAGATGTCGCGTGTCACCTATAACGCCACCACCATTCATGTAAGTAATCTATTCATTTGTCATTTATCTAGGAAGTAAATAAAGGTAAACATTATCTTTTACCCGAGTTCAATCCTTTATGTAAGCTGCACTGCTTGCAATAATATATATATATATATATATATATATATATATATATATATAAATTAGTCATCGACTACTATAATTTGTCTACAGCCTAAATTATATATCATTATACAATTACCCGTAAGTAATACCCAATTGATATCTATTCTTAATTATTTACCGACACTAACCAAACAGTCAGTAGCTCATATGACATTTCCTGCAAAAGCCCCGGTTCTTAGAAAGTTTAATAGCTCGGCACTGTGCTTCTAGAGAGCTTGAAAGCTCTTCATTGAGGGGTCCGCGAGCTTACACCGCGGCCTTCAACGTGATAGCGGGTCACATTCCGACGCGGCGAGCGAGACGGGGGCATTGTCTGCCTCTTTCTAACGTAAATGGCGGCTAGCGAAGTGTTGCCAGCTTTTTGGTTTTTCTACTAGTTTAGCAGAATTTTGGGTAATGGTTTTAACTTAGTATAATGGTGTATGTTAATAATCTCAGGAGTATCATTGTTACAATATAGCATCTATGCATTTAAGAGTAATAGTAGTAGTTTATTAAAGAAGGAATGTACTTTTAGCAAAAGCTTTCATCATGTATAGAATATTTCAATAGCAAAAGAATAAGGGATTCAAAGTATGCCAAGAAAGCTGATTTTATATAAACAAGATGTAATATATCTTTCTTTCTTCTTTGAAAGCTTTGCATCTAAGAGTTTCTACTTTACAAGATAAAAAATATAAAAAAATAACATTGATATGGTTGGACTCTTAATTTAATACTACATAACTAAGACAAACTTCTGACTTAATTTGTAACGGAGTTTATTACTTAAACTTTTCTGTAAAACTTCTTAACTACCAACTTTTCTTTCATTATCTTTCAATTATAGGTATACTATTAATCTTATCCAGGATATATTTGTTTCAGTTAATGAATATGAAGAAACTTATAAACCAGTAATGTTCCTCTGGTATCTATCCTCTCTGTATATGATATACAAAAAAAAACACACGTACAAAATAATAAGACACTCTGTGTTAAAAATAACATCAGTGTTTTATCATTTTGTTTCAAAAATTAATTAAAATAATCTTTGTAGAGCATCAAATAAAAAAAAACACGACGTTCGCACCGACAAAGCTCTACCCTAAAATCCTACCACGGCTCAAGTCACGCGAAGGCTCTACAGGCTTTCGTGGCAATACGCGCCCCTAAGCTGGCAGCACCGGGCCGGCAGTCACTCGTGCTGCGCGTACGCAGCCGAACGTCGCGCCCGCGCACCCTCGCAACCATTCACACCCCGATTTAACCACCAAAACCCCAATTACCCCCCAAACCGACCTACAGTGACACCCCACAGTGATCCCTCAGTGTTATCAATCCTTAAAGACAGTGTTTTCAAAGAGATGTTAGGTTAAAAAGTGCATGTAAAGTGGTACGATTGATATTTTTTGTTTCCCCGCCTGTGTAATAACCGTGGTTGGAAGCAAGAAATGGGTTTATAATTGGTCCAAATCAAAGGCAGCGATGGTAAGTTACACCGAGTACATGAAGCGAGACCCGGGAATGGAACTAGTTCGAAGCAGCAGTTTCGTTTGAACTAGTGAAACTCGCTAGTTCCATCGGCATATGCAACGAAACTACATAGCTGCATATTTCCCATGTTTCAATTCCAACGTTCTAATAAATCTAGTTATAGCATTGCAAGTTTTAAGACCGAATCGGCCAATGAACGTAAATATTTGGAAAGAATGCGTCCTGAATTTGTGTTTGAGCTTTAAAAGCTTACATTTATGTGCTTTTTACGAGTCTGGATAAATCTTAGAAGCGGTTTAGAGATATAAGCCGGCTGGCTAATTAATAATTTGTTTTAGATCTTAAGATCAATAATTGCGAATTCGTGATCTAAGTAAGATATTGTTTATGTTGCGAAACTGAGAATATTAATAGTACCAACAAATCATACTACCACTTATATAGCGAATAATGTTGCCAGACTATAAGAATAGCGTTTTAAAATCTTCGATTCGAAAGATAAGACTTATGAACAAGCGACATAGTACGTACACTCAAGTTTATTTTTTTACCGTGACCAAATTTTTAACCCATATTTTTGTAAAATCTTTGTTTAACTGTTATTCTACAGTAACACAAAGCTTTTACAATCAAAATATGGATTTAAAAGTCCTTATAAAATAAAATAGCAAATTGAGACAGTATGCAATTTCATCAATAAGTATGTAACGTTATGGGCATACTATCTCCTACACACACATATACTTTATACCATTCCTTCAAAATAGACATAAAAATGTAAATTCACTTTCCCATACAATTCAATTTGATTTCAAACATATGTAATTGTATGCCGCAATAAGTGTATTTTATTCCACTATTTTCATTCCCTCTATACTGTTGTTATTTGCAATAAATTTACAAGAAGCATTTATTACACATAACGATCATATACAACACTAGAGGAGTACAATAGCCTTCTTCATAAAAAAATATAATGTTCCGATTGATTACAAAACTGCCTTGAATAACTCAACATCACACGCACGATGTTATAATATGTCACGTCATTAATATATGTAATAGGAAGCAAAATTAGGTTCTTTCTTTTCCACAATAGTAAGTAATGTTTTACGACCTGTAATCAATCATTAGCTTATGTAATTTAGTCACTAAATTGTCTTATTTCATGCCTGCAAACGACTCCAAGATTTCACAGCCAATTTCCGTATTTGAACCTAGGACTTTAAACCAAACCTTTCTATTGGGCTAGTGTCTTATTATATTTAATATATATATTATAATAAGTATATTTTAATTAAAAATAAATACCGAAAATTATAATTTTATCTGAGATCCAACGTTTATAAACCAAATTTTTGTAAGCCTTTTTCCGATCTTTATGATAAACAAAAGTAAAAATGGATTCTGACAGATTAAGAATAGCTTTCTTTTTGATGTCGGTTAATAAGTTCATACCACGAACTCATATTAACAGGCACATAGTAAGTTCCTTGTGCAGTTACGAGCCATAGTGTTTGAGGACGGTGCGCGGGCGCATGTTGACTCTCAAACAAAAGACATCAACGCGTTAATTGTTAAGTTTAGAGACCTGTAACTCCATGGAGGCTTAGTCAGGTTCTTGATCTCGTGAGCCACTTACAGTACATTTTAGAGATCAAGGAAATCCCAGAACCACCATAGTAATTAGAGGATCCTTCAAACAGTGGCTCTGGCAGTCCGACACACCCTACCTGACGGTTTCACTGAAAAACTTCGGAATGCATAATGCATTCATGGTAGGATGACACCGTGTAATATATTTGTTAAAATAATATGTAAATGTTCAATAATAATAAAAAATAGTAATTAATACAAACATCATACAAACAATGAACAACATCAATCAGACACAATTAAATTTGGTCCAAATGTGGTCGAAATATCATATTTCTAAATAAGTTGGTCACCAATGTTTTGGTAAGCCCCTTGGACTTATTATATCGACATACAAATTCATAATAATCCTTAAAATATATCATAAACACGTACTTATTTAAAAACACATCTGCATCGTCACAAAAGTACCTGGAATGCACAATGCAATCATACACAATAATTGCACTTGCAGTTAACCGACCTCTATGGGTGACACAACCGTTCCAGAGCAAGTGGGTTATTGTAAGAATGAATCGAACGCTTACCTGCCAGCTCGTTATTGATAGTGGGTGCGCACGCGCAGCCCAACAAAAGACATCAACGCGTCAGCCGCTCCGTTTAGTACGTGATTATTTGCTATAATGAGGCGGTTTTGCATTAAATATAATTGTATGCAAAGTGGAGCTTTGTTTTGAGTTAATACATGTACTTTATGCAGCCATCTGTTTGATATTATATAAAAAAAGGCCTGTGGTATTACTGACTGTAATATTAAGGTTCCTACGAGTACTACGAGTGTAGTAATATAATTGTATTTAACAGCATTCAAATCAACTATATTTTTTAAATTATATAAGTACTTAGTCAAAACATTTTTCACTTTTTTATACGGCACAGATAAAGCGAATATGATTCGCTATTTTAGCTAATTGGATATTTAAATATCACTCATGCTCTATTTATTCATTAGGGACTTCCTGCAAGCCTAGTCTATAAAACTAATATAAGTCAAGTAAGGTATGAAGAGGTTTTCAATCATCCGGTTCATCATCCGACTAGTTTAATATATTTATTTTATTTAAGTTATTTTTATATATTTAACTAGTCTTAGGCCACTTGTAATAACTTATAGAAATCACCAAATCCTTATAGTTTATTTGAAACAAACATTGCTACAATCCTTATATAGTATATTTTATCTAAGTTTTTATATATTTTTAGATAAGATTAAAATTGATCTAACTTGACATACTATCTTATCTACACGATTGGTCGTGTATTAAAAGAAGGTGATGTTAGGAGTCATAAAAGCCGTAGAGCTTGTATGAAAAGGAACATGAATGTTGAAGAGGCGAGTGAAGTGTGTAAGGATCGTGCCATATGGCGTTCGGTTCTCTCTGCCTACCCCGCTAGGGAAGTGGCGTGAAGTTTAGTTAGTTAGTTAGTATCAATATAGTTTTACAACATACTACGATACTTTATTTTACGGCATTGATATTCAAAATTATATATAAATGGGCTCAACATCCCCATTATATGAAAATAGTGACGAGTGACCGAGTGGCACTCGTTGCCACACAATTACAAACTCAACAATACTCAACACACCATTTTACAACATCCAAAGAAAGAAGTGGAGTTGTTACTCTAAGTGCCCAGACCAATATGCAAAATACTAGTATTATGAGTATACAAATATCATTTTATTATGGTGAGATTACTTACTGCTAATCGTCAAAAGATCGGAAGTAGAAAATAAATTGTCCACTGCGACGCTACCTCTTTTATAGTTACGTGATAATTACAGCCAAGTGGACTTAAAATCATCCTTTACAAGCTCCATAAAGCCTGGTAAGGTAATTTCGACCTTATTCACGTAATAAACATGTTAATTATTAAAGTGTGCTACCTTATCTTTACATAATCGTAGATCCCTATCAATGTATGATTATATATACATATGTATGTATATTCCGGTTAATAAAGTCAAATTCAAATTCAAGTTAAACATATTCTTTATTTATATAGGTTTCAAAGAAACACTTAGGTATAAATCGTCAAAAATAGTTAAAAGAGATATGATTCTACCACCGATTCGGAATGTTGCATCTACCGAGAAGAAACCGACAAGAAACTCGGTAGTTATTCTTTTCAACAACAGTATTAACAAAGTTGTGAGAATCTTATTTAACTTCGAACCATGTTTCAAGTGTGTCAAGTAAAATATAGAAAATACCAAATATCTACATTGATACGGTTCAAAGTTTGTAAAATATTTCCTACAGTTTTTCACCTGTGTAAAATGTAATTAAATACGTTTTTTGCTATAGCACCTGTATAATTATTGAGCTCAATTAATAAGAAACCGAATGATGATACAAAAGTACACTTTGGCCATCTGCCATGGTAAAACATAAGCTGCTAGCTACATAGCTGGAAACTACGACCATCCAGGTGTTTTATACGAGTAATTTTCCAAAAATTACAAAAACATATTACTATTGTACCATCCTATTATTATATGTTCTTTAAAAATCTAACGAAGAGCTTCAAAAGTACTTATAAAACAATTCGATAGTACTTTCAACAAAGTCACTCTTAATACATTGCATTAAGGTTCATAACAACTTACATGTAAACTTGGTCTACTGTACAATAGGGCAATGGACGACATTTTTGTCATTATTCGCTTTCAAGACAATCCTTATTACAATGGAATAAAAACCTTTTCTCATTTAAAAGTGGAACGTAAATCAAAATTGCGTATGATTGCTCAGAGCACGCCACCTGACGTGAGCTTAATGATACAGGCTGTATACGAAGTTAGAATTTGAATTTCCGAGCACCTGGCTACTGTATAAGAATAGCTAGAGGGCAATGTTTTTGTTCGTACCCGGAATACGGATAAAAAAATATTTTGAAACTTAGCCCCGCTGTGTATAATTATGCTAGCGGTTTTTTTATTTTACATCAATTTATTTCTTAAAGGTAGTGATTGAGTTTTTTGACTTGTTTTAGGATTATTTTGTAATAGGTAGGTGCGGAAAAAAACTTGCATAAAGTTAATCTGTTGTGTCATAATGTCAAGGTAATATTGTCATTGTAAGGTATCTTTAAATCTATAATGTTTGAAACACTAACTTGCAGGATAATGAACAACTTAATTTGGTCTATCTTGAATCATGCAATTTAGTTTTATACGATTGCAAATATGATTAAAAACTCATCTCGACTCCATCACATAGGTTAAATTATAAAATAAAATTTAAAATAATTATTTGGATTTGCTTTAAAAGATATGAAACAACTTCTTTTATTTTTAAATCACTTAAAATTTTAACTATTTTCATTAATAAAATAAACGAATTGATAGACTACAATCCTTTTCGGAAATTATTGTGCACCTCTAAAGAGTGTGTTATTAATTAAATCCAATTTACTACTTGACCTTATAAGTAAATAAAAATCCCAAAATCTCCCATTTTAACGCCTGCGCTATGGTATGATAAATAAAATATTTTCCAAAAATCCCGGCCTTACCAGAAATCAGTACTTAATCATAGGTCCAGTGTCCCGAGGGGTCGTAAAGACGCTTAAAGCGTCTTACAGGGAGGTTTATGAGGTACTTTATAGTCGGTATGATCATTGCAATAGCCCCTCAGGACCTCTCTATACACGTAAAGACGTACAATGTTGAAGCCAGGCACCCAAAATCATAAATAGAAAGCTCCTTAAACTAGATTGAGCCAAAAATTTGTTTGGTTTAATGGAAAATTGTGAAAAATTAGTAACAAATGGCTAGTTTGTGGACTAAATAATCATAAACCCGACACCCAGTACACCATTGATCGCTTTTTATGACATGCCAGGCAAAAAATACGGTCGATTTATTTTTTTGAGTCAATTTTTACGATAACATTTTGATACGATTCAACACATTTGGTAAGTTTTGAGGCTGGGAGTTTAAGTTGTGAACATGTAGGTATACTTAGACAAAATGAGATATAATTAATTTGTTAGTAGAAACAATACAACAACTTCATGTCAGAAAAAAGAGTGATAGTAATTAAGAATGCGCACATTATCAAATTAGATATTTGATACACGAGGATACTCTCCGATGCATCATCGCATCGACCTCAGAAACAGTAAATACATTAAATCTATGATGACAAGAAGTCTTTAGTGCCGACACAAGAATATAATATCGGTCTAGCTCTTATACAACCCATAAAACAATGGTCACACTTATTCTTATTCGTCAACGTGCACATTGTCATACTAGTTGTTAAAGCTTGTCTATGGTCACTAGTTTTTATTGAAAAGTTTTAATGTTCTTAGGCTGTGCCTAACGTGTGTTACTGTGGCCGACGTGACCATACAGCCTATTGCAGTAATGGCAAACTATTGGCACGCGTGCCATAGGTGGCACGTAATAGAAATAGTTGGGCACGCCATTTCTTTGAGATGACAAATTTGTCAACAACGATTAAATCACGATAAATCACGTCTCCTGGCACTTGACGAATCAATTAAATTGAAATGTCGGATATTTCAGCACGTCTGTTCAAAAAGGCTAGCTATTCCTGGCCTATAGCCTGCACACCTAACCTGCACACGACCCACGAATGAATAGTCCAAATCTTTGGGAAAATCATACATACATTTACGCGACGGAACATTGACTGATAATATGTAAAAACATACATAACATCACGCCCGTAATCCCCAAAGGGGAGGCAGAGGCAATGATAAGTAATTATAAATATTATTATTGTATATTATTTGTTGATGTCCACATATGTATAAATATATAAAAGGATAATTCAAGATAGAGTGTGTCCAATATGTAAGAACAATGAATGAAAATGGAACCTGCCACATAATTGCATCGGCCAACACTTATCTCCAGTCACATTAATCCTAGAATGAAAGTCCTTAAACTCCCATGTACATCGCACATAAAACTAATTAGATACTAAATACTTACAGGTAAAGTTAATTGTATCATCGTAAAAATCGTTAGATTACAGAAGAGAATTATGGAAACTAAATCATTAAAGTCAAATCTGCAGTAAACTATTTGTGCACTATGAAAAGACCAATCACAATTAATTCCGTCGAAGTGCATCTCTATTGCTCGGTAAAAAATCTTTAATTCATAGTAATACGTTAGAAATCAAGGATTAATCTTAACTTCGACTTAGGGCCCAGAAAATATTACCACCGGCTAGGAATGTAGATTCTACCGGGAATAAATCGACAAGAAATAGTCCACAATATAATATACAAAAAAAATATTACTTATATAACTTATCCAAAATGACACACCAATTACCTAGTTTCAAACTAAGCGTAAGCTTGTGCTATGGATAGTATGTAAACGGATAGATATACATAAAAACGTTTGTAAACATGGCTCGAGTACAAATGGCCATGTTCATCACACGAAACATTTGCCCCTAGCGGGATTCGAAGCCGCGACTCTTGGTTTTGTGGCCAAGGTCTCTGACCACGCGACCAACAGGCCAGTCAGAATTACTTACTAGTCTGTGCCGATTAGGATAAATGCGGTATCAAATATAATATTTGATACTATTCATCCTATTTATCCTATTATATTTTATTATATTTATCCTACTATTTGTGATTACCTACTATAATCGCAAGATGAGCGTAGGCAAGCATACAATAACAGCTGTTATTCGGCAACTTCAAGGTCACATGCAAATGTATCGACATCGCTATTAATGTTCATGATTTATCTGTACGTGTACATAAAATTACTGAAATTAATGACTAGAATACTTATGAAGAAATGCTAGATGTCCATCAGTCGGTAGTTTTATTGAGGCACGAGATCTGGTTATTTTTATTACAAATAATAAAACATCCTCTTAACATAACATAACATAACAAAACATCACGCCCATAAACCCCGAAGGGGTAGGCAGAGTCAAAGAGACAGCAGGCCCCTTTAACCACAATCAGCCAAAAATAAAACTGGGCTAGGTTAGATGGAAAATTTTGAAAAAGTAGTGACAAGTGACTAGCTTGTCGCCTACACAATTACATAGCCAAAACCCGATATACCATTAGTCGCCTTTTACGACATGCTAGGCAAGAAACACAGTTGGCATATTCTATTTAAGTTCCAGACCAACACGAGACAATGGGCTGGGTTAGATGGGAAATTGTGAAAAAGTAATGACAAGTGGCTAGCTCGTATGTATTGCTCTCTTCTTTACTTATATACAGGCTTTAATCTTAAAGCTGGATTAATCATTTCTAAAACAAATAATATCGAATTAGCATATGTTTTGGGTAATATCACTAAAAAAATATTCGATTTTTACAAAACTTCTAGGTTTTTTCGTCGAGTAACAAGTTTTTATCTGTTACAGGTTCGTGTAAGAAGAAGATAGAAGAAACGCAATGTCACAGAGGGATTTCTCTGAGGTAAGATTTACGGTTTGGTTAAGTTAATGTAACTTAAATATGGCATACTATCTTCTGCCCGCGGCTTTGCTCGCGTGGTACATCGATAAAACATAGCCTATATGTTATTCGGGTGTATAAGCTATATATTGTAAAGTTTCATTTAAATCCATTCGGTAGTTTTTGAGTGAAAGAATTACAAACATCCATACATTCATGGGACAATGGGCTGGGTTAGATGGAAAAGATATAATATATCGATTATACTAACCGTTCACTACAAAGTAGGTTCTTGCTCCAAGCTGGTTCTAATACTTAATATAGCTAGAGTCAAGCAAAGGAAACTATTAATTTTATTGCATTTTATTTATTACTATATTATTATATCATTTTTTTTCTTTACCTAGTATTGTTTGACAATTTAAACGATAATGTTGATTGTATTTACAAGCAATGTACAAATATCGATAAATATATCTATAGCAATAGGCTTGTAGCTATATTGATATTATTATTATAAGTCTACTATAAAAAGAGTTATACGACTGCCTCAACATGCCCCTAAACGAATTAGTTCAATAGTCATTACTATTTTCGGGCACAGTTAAATTATCGATAAACATACTGATAGCATGATCAACACGTTCTAAGTCAACTGTAGTTATGCAACAGTCTCAACGAGCCCCTAAGCCGCTTCGTTGATAACAGAGGGCAGGTTTCGTCACTCGTCCATTCGGGCATCAGCATTTGCCGCGTCCGAGCGATGTGCGTGCGTGACTTGCAGCTTCGCACCCGTCGGGCTGCGGCTCAAACAACAGCGGGCGACGAAGTTCCACAGATAAACTCTTTTCAATAACAACTGACATTTAACAACTTAAAGGTCACAAACAAATTATCGCCAGCAATGTTGATGATTTGTGCGCGTTTATCTATTTGAAATGATTCAGATTAGAATAAATAAATTAAATAAATTCTTCAGACTGACACACCAATTCCCTAGTCCCAAACTAAGCTTATAAGCTGGTGCTATGGATACTAGGTTAACGGACATACTTAAACAAGTTTATAAACATCCATGACTCGAGTACAAATATCCATTTACATCACACGAAACATTTCCCCTAGCGGGATTTGAACCCGCGACCTTTGGTTTCGTGGCCAGGGTCTCTGACCACTCTATGAAGTACAGAATATCGACAAAAGTATCGATAGCACTACCTTCACAGTCTTCCTTGCTGATCTTCTATGTCGATCATAGCTAAGCAACTGTCTCAACAAACCCTTAAATGGATTAGTATGAAAGACACAGGCAAGTATCGTTCCTATTTCGTCACTTGCCTAATGGGGCATCAGTATTTGCGTGCAGGCGACGAGTAGGCAGGGTGACTTGCAACTTCTCGCCCGTTGAGTCGTGGCTCAAACAAAAGCGGGCGACGAAATTGTATTGACAACCTCTTTTGAACTAGACATGTAATGTAACGAGATTTGATTAACTAGGGTAGTAGTCGTTATCAAAACAATAATTTGACTGGCCCGTTGGTCTAGTGGTCAGAGACCCTGGCCACGAAACTAAGGGTCGCGGGTTCGAATCCCGCTAGGGGCAAATGTTTCGTATGATGAACATGGACATTTGTACTCGAGTCATGGATGTTTATAAAACGTATTGAAGTATGTCTTTCCGTTCACCTAGTATCCATAGCATAAGCAGCTTAGATTGGAACTAGGGAATTGGTGTCAGTCCAAAAAATTTATTTATTTAATTCATTAATGTACTAATATGTAACATATTACTCGTAGTACATAATAGTATAATAGTATTCATAATAGGGTATTTTGATTGAAACTTGAAGGTCATAATATTATATGATGATGAATATTATGTAAATGTAATAATAACGCCACCAATTTTAGCGATTAGTGAGTCTGTTTATAAATATTCAGATTAGAATAATATGTTCGAGTGCAGTAAAAATAATATGAGTAATTTTTTATTTCTGTTTTCTTATAATTATATGCAGATTATTACTATTATGTCTACAATCCTCAACAGGTATGTAGAGTACCTACAAGGAGCATTAACCTCCTTAAATTTCAGTTGGGTCAGTTCTCTTAAAGTTCATCACTGTTCCTCACAGAATCGATCTTACGACATCTATTGAAGGTTAACAGTACACAATTCAGAACGAACGTTGGACCACACGCAATGACTTAGTGAGTTGCACATAAGGCCCGATACAAATTAATGTGATTCAAGAGCTGTTAGCGCGAGAGTGGGTGTCGACTAGCCGTGTTATTAAACTTATTACAATACCGGTCGGGCCAACAGTCACACGTCATCGTATAAAAACTAATGCAACTGGACTGAATGTGCATTAGGCTCGGTGGGAGCCACTAAGTGGTCTGAATTCCTGAATTACTGGCCAATACCAAAGAGGTGACCGAAGTACAGGCTCAAACTAGACTTTTTGCTTTGCTTTTTGGTTTTTAAATGCTCTAAATTGATATTACCTATATTGTTTTTCTTTTTCATCTAGCCCAGCCCATTGTCCCATGTTGGTCTGGGACTTAAAAAGAATGTGCCAACTGTGGTTCTTGCCTAGCATGTCGTAGAAGTCGACTAATGGTGTATCGGGTTTTGGGTATGTGATTATGTGGGCGACAGGCTAGCCACTCGTCACCACTTTTTCACAATTTTTATCCTAGAATATAGAATAAAAATGGTGAAATATTTTTTAGCCACTGACAGTTGAAACTAACGACGTTATATTGTATTTTTTTGACTTGCACACTCTCTAACGTGGCGGAAGTACTTACTTGTCTAAGGCAATCAATCTAATCTCATTAGCTACTTATTGAATTCAGATTGAGGCTAATCTAATTTTATTTGAACCCATTTACTTGCTTCTGCATTTCATCATATTACTAGCGTAATGTCCCGTGCTTAGTGGGGGTCCGCTTAGACCATGATCCAGGATTTAGCGAGTCTGGTAGATAATTACATTGAAGCGACTGCCGATCGAACCTTCGTAACCCCAGGGATATGGGAACCAGACAATTTTGGATCATAGTTACAAATTCAAAGTTGTTTGAATTTGCATGTTTTATCACGATGTTTTCCCTTACCGCCGAGCTAATAGTATAAATACGTACGTAGATTTGAAAAATCCAGGTGTTTGAACCCGCATTCCTCGGTTATGAGGCGCGTGTCGTTACCATTGAACTACCACCGCTCTAGCTCAATGGTAAGGACACGCTCCTTGTTTCTGCATTTATTATATTAAAATGGGTAGGTATTTAATAAAATAAAATAATTTCTTCTTTATTTTAAGTTGTCATTTTATTTTATTATGTACATGTCTCTTGATCAAAATAACAGTTTCTAGAGACGTTCTCTTTTTCTAAGTCTTAATTAAACGTCACTATTTTTCATATTGGGGCTAATGCTTGTTCCAAATTACATTAGATACTATCTATAGTAACTTTCGCATTTATATTAAGTGAGATAAATTCAATACGTATAATCAGACAATCAAACGAAAAGACAGAGATATTTCCTATTTACCTAAGCACTTATAAAGTTTCTCCCGTTACTTAGAAATAATTTTATAGCATTATAAATTCTGTTATTGAGAAGTCGAACTCTGCTGTAGGCTGTGCTGTCAACTGTCGTACAATTATGTTTGAAGAAAGTGGCAACTGTTCTCCTGTGGTTAAGATCCGCTATTGCGAAACTAAGTTGTATTCTATTGGAATGTCCATACCTAAACAATTTACAGTGCGGTCGAGTAATATATACTTGTAAGAAAGCAGTAATTAATGTGTTTAATAGACTATATTGACAATTTCATTTAACATACAAAACCTCGGAGTGTGATCAATATAAATGACTTAAGCACTTGTGTTATAGAATCAACAGTAGTGTTACAAATATATGTATACTTAATTATTGCATATTTACTCCCAGACACAGAACAAACACAAGTAAGTATTCATCACACGAATGTTTTTCCTAATCAGGGTAGTGACCCTGCCCCATGCGCTAAGACTTATAGAGGACAAACATTCGTATGATGAATACTTGTGTTTGTTCTGTGTCTGGGTGTTAATATCCAATAATTAAGTATATATTTGATATACTACTGTTGATTCTGATATCCGTCACACAAGCGCTCAAGCTACTTTCCTCGGAGTCATGTTAATTTAAGTGATGTCGTCTGATATTTATTTATATCTACAATTTATTTATTTATTCTATGACAATTTTAAATTACCTACGTTCGTATCGATTACTGTTGGTCATGCCAATTTTTTGCCGAAAATAATTAAAAATTCATAAGGACCATTCCAATGTCATTCGTCAATTGGACAGACAGAGACGGCCACCGAAGTTTATCCGTTCGCAGGAAGCGGATGCTGTAATGGAGCCGCAGATCTCTTATCGCGGTTTATGATATAAATAAAATTTTATCTTTCCCAATATTTAAGACTTAATTAGACGCGAATTGACGTAATCGATTTGGAGTGGCCGGTAGATGTATGTACCTGTATCTTTGATTAATTAGTTAGTGTATACCCGCCTTGAGATAAGTAAGTTGTTAAACCCCTTCTTAATCTGTCTATCGCTGGAGTATTTGAAACTAACTTTTACTCCCGGCTTAGCTTGCGTGGAATTCAGTCCATTACAGAGATAACGTTATCGTGAGTCCAAACGATCTGTGATTTTTCAGGATAAAAATAATTTATTATATATATTCACTTTTCGTGAAATTCATTCCCATATGAAATGAATTTCACAAAAAGTGAGTCTGTAGTCAATATAAGACTGTAGTTAATCACGTTCCGATTTTTTTATTAAATGTATGTCTACTTGTTTAATTTATTAATAATTTATTGTATAATTATTCGGAATAATGAAGATTAAAGATTTTTATTCAACTGTTGAAATTATCATGTTCAGTAGGAATTTCATATTTTTCTTATATTTTTAATATAATACAGCAATTGCGGTTATTATACTTAAGGACCCTAGTTTTAGTTTATTCAGGTTTATTAGTACTTAAACGAAGCCGTCTGTTACTCTCTAATTGTTCATTGAAGTTATAAAAATAACTAGCGGCCCGCCCCGGCTTTGCACTGGAGGACATTAATTTTCTAACCTAACCTAACTTTTTTCAAAATATTCTATAGCCTGTGTTAATCAGAGATAATGTAGCATTCTAATGGTGAAAGATTTTTTTAATTGGTCCAGTACTTTTTGAGTTTATTCGTTACGTACATACATACAAATCTTCCCTCTTTATAATAATAGTGTAGATATGTGGAACAGTTAAAGCAATAAATACATACATTTTACATTTTTTATTCTATTCCGAAAGAGGTCGGCCTTTAACCGTAAATGACCGTTAATTTGGTCAAAACCACTAGGTGGATTAAGATCTTTAATATCAAGATCTTCGATATTTTTGTGTTGTTATAGTTAATTTATCGAGGAAGTGTAAAGGCTACCTATATAAAATTAACATTAAACGCGAGTGAAACCACAGGCACAGCTAGTTGTATCATAAAAGTTTTCCCTAGTATTATAATCTCCTAACCCCCTCCTCAAGAAATAACGTGGCTACAATCTTGCTATTCGCTATTACATAACTATTTTTACTTCTACGTTCCGATTTTAAGTTAACATGTGCTGCATCAAAATCAGAAAGAAGCACTTATCTGCAAATACAGTTCACAGATTAAAACCTATTAGTAATTACTAGTAATAAATTAGACGGATCGAGCATTTATGCTGTGCTTCCACGATCCCACGGGTGTTTACGGGTATCCGAATACCCAACGTCGGCTAGTAAATATCGCAAGCGTGTAGCATACCCCGTCTTCTGTTCACATATTTCTACCACCGCATGCGTTCTTCAGTTTCATCTAAGGCTCTGCGCAAACTATCATAGTCATAATCTATACTAATACCTATATAAGCTGACGAGTTTGTTCGTTAGGTTGAACGCGCTAGTCTCAAGACCTACTGGTCCGAATTGAATTTGTTGTTTTAAATACTGCATTTACTAAGGCATGCTTCTTATTTAACATCACGCTCTGACACATTGACCGCGGCACAGCTAGTATACAGAAAGACAAGCTTTTCCCGCGTTTTCACCTACAATTGTGACACAGAGACGCTGTATTACGTCCTGTAGGAATATTTATCCGAGAATAAAAGTATCCTAAATCCTTTCTCGATTTAAACTTTTGACATACCAAATTTAATTACAATTATTATTAATCAAGTATTCATACAAACAAGATTACATGCACAATAGTGAGAATATTACAGCTATTTCTAGAGGAGGGAATAATTTACCCTTTTCCCGTTAAAAAGGTGAGTTACTTCTGAATGGAATCCCTAAATAGCCGCTTCAATAGATAATGAGGCGACGCGATTGCGCCCTCAAGGACGTAATTGCATTGCGGTAACTTTATCGTCCGCCCCAGGCGGATATATGTACATCAGGGAAACTTAAACTAAATCACAGCAAATACTTATAGGATCCTGAACACATTAGTGAACCGAATATTCATATATTTTTGATATTTTTCGGGCTCTGTAACAAACCCAATATAACAATCAACATAATTTACAATGTCTTAAAGTTAATGACAAGGTGAATCTAACAGTTATTTTAAAACATATCATCACGCCTATAATCCAGATAGGTATAGTAAAAAAAAAAGAATAAACCCAATTCAATTTTATTATAGATTTAGATTTGGTTTTCATTCAATTTTATGGTAGATGGAAAATTATGACAAATTTGTGACGAGTGGTGAGTACTCGTTCCCTACATAAGCACAAACCATTGTCCATTAGTCGTATTTTACGGCATGCAAGGCAAAGAACACTGTTAAAACATTATTTTTGAGTCCCAGACAGACATGGGACCCTAGACGAACATGGGACAATATTTTAATGGAGAATCATTACTTATAAAAAAGAAACATGAACACAATATAACGTCGAAATGTAACGTCCTTAATGAAAGGTTCTTAATTCACAAACTAGCTGTAAATCAGGTAAAAACGACTCGTTTATAGAATGCCTAATGCAAATCGCAATTGTAAACGCGAGTTATTGCGGTACTAACAGCGGCCCTAAGACAAGGCAATTAATTCCAAATTGCATTGACCCGCAAATTTGATTTAATAAGCGATGCTTGTCGGCGCTTGCGCATGTCCCGCTCGGGCATGTCTATGCAAACGTTGACTCTTCATGCTGAACGGAAAGCTGTACGTTGCAAATAGAATTGTATTTTAAGTATGGAAAATTAACTAAAACTAACAAGAACAATAGTGGTTAAAAAAGTAAAGGGCTGATTTATTGCTGATTCTGAAGAAATTATTTGGGGCCCATGAAGGTTTTGCGATGTGGAGTAAAATTAAGTTATACTTACTCCTTCGAAAGGTTACGAAGGTACGAAGGTTTAATGATAAGTCCCATCAATTTATATAAGTCGTCATTTTCTGTAGCTAGAAATCTGACTAATTTGCTAAATGATACTACTTATACTTAAATATAAACTGTTTTTTATTATCCTAAATTAAAAGATCTCACGAAGCGGTTTGACTGCTATTGAAAAAATCTTTTCGATTTTATATAACACTAGTGGCCCGCCCTGGCTTTGCACGGGTGGACATTTATTTTCTAACCTTACCTAACTATTTTCAAATTATTCTATAGTCTTTGTCAACTGAGGATAATGGTGAAATAATTTTTAAAATCGGTCCAGTTTTTGAGTTTATCTGTTACATACATACATACAAATCTTTCCTTTTATACTAATAGTTTAAAAGTGCAGATATGATGATGCCTGCTAACACAACACTCACATATCAATTTATCAACGCACGTTTCCTCACAACATCGCAATCATTAATTGCTCAAGTAAACAAATGTCACTGATAACATCCCGGAAAACCTCAACGCCTCTGATTGATCTATTAATATGATCTATTAATAAAGAACACGAGAGGGAACGGTACATAGGCTTAATTACCTCGTTGGACTGGTGGTGCCGATGATGCATCGCTCTGATGGGGAAATAACTCCACATTCGGATCGTGGGTTAAGTAAGTTTGTATTACAGGGAATGGGTTGACAATTATTAATTGCGCCAGCGCATTCATTACATCCGCCAGAGACTCGCTGAGGCTTTTATACAGTTTCCTCTGGGAGCTGGTTTCCTACTCACATATAATAGTTTTGGGTAATAATACTTAACAAAACTACAATTAAGTATTTAAAAAACATCATCAAAAGATTTGTGATATGTAGTGATAGTGAAGTTACGTAAGATGTCAACAAAAAAGTGAGATTACTGTATTTGGATTCAAAAAAATATACAATGAGCTCAACACGCTTTTCAAAGACATTGTTTACATACTTATGTACTTATATTTGTTTACAAAAAATCTCGAAAATGTTCTTATAATACGACTAATCTATAAAAAAATATTTTATTAACTCTTTCCTTTTTTTCATCCTTCGTTTGCTCCGTTTTTCATTAAATTTTATTAAAAATTCACGATCTGTTGTGCGCAGTGGCCCGTTATGAAGATAAGATTAGTTAGTTAGTTGGTCATCTATTTTCTTCACTTAGCCTCGTAGTACAAGCTAGTGTAATATTATTACAAAAAGAGTTCCTACAAATTTCAATCCATCAGAAGCGATAGAAACAAACACTTCAATTGTTGTAAAATATTTGTTGCTATCGCAGATAATTGGCGAGGCCATGAAACCTCTTTTTAGGGCGCGCAGTAATTCTGAATTCAGCATCGCAGCTAAGGGCCACGTTCACATATAAATACGAGAACATGCTGGTCTTATGCTCATGTTGCAGGGTTGATACAACATGAAAATAAGCCACATGTATATTAAATATACCAATATTTTATTGTACGAAATACTTGTTAAAAAAAGTGACGTCAAAACATCTGTAAATAAATATAAACAACGGTAGATCTTTTACGTCTTTGATATCAATTGGCTTTCATTTCATATACAATTCCTATTGGGATAAGGCTTTTTTTTTATGAATTGACTTTCAAAGTTCTAATTCTTATAGTATTTGTGTAATATAATAATATAAACCGAAACCAAATCGTTTAAAAATCGCCAAATGAACTTTAACTAAAATCTAACCGAATGAAGAAGAAGCCTAAAATTCAATAGTTTGTGGTTGCTTTTTGATTCGATGTGTGTTCCATAAAAGGGAGTCTTCATTATTACCTACTTGTAATATTTTACTAGTTTAATAAGAAAAGCTTAAAATATTAATTTCAATCGCCACTACATTACGAAATCTACTTATTTTGAGATGCCTTTTAGTGTCCTCCGACATGAAAGGCACAACCCTAATTGTATGGCAAATGTATGGAATATAAACGGCGATGACAACCGCTGCGTCACGACGCGCGCTCTACATCTCAAAGGCGCTACGCCCTAAGCTCTACGAATTATCTCCAACAAACAATACGAGAGCCGAAAGAATACTAACGAGTGCGGCGGATTTGTCGCTGGTATTTTACTTTCAACACCTTTGTAGAGCACAGTTGACTTCCGTATATGGATTATTTGACTTAGAATTTATTAAGGAAGCAAAAATATATTCCTACTAGCTTCTGCCCGCGGCTTCGCTCGCGTGGTACATCGACGAAACATAGCCTATATGTTATTCGGGTGTATGAGCAATATTATTCTAAAGTTTAATTAAAATCCATTTTGTAGTTTTTTGGGAAAGAGTAACAAACATCCATCTATACATACAAACTTTCGCTTTATAATATTAGTAGGATATTTCGCCAGAGTTCCAATTAATAAAATATCTATAGTTATAAGTTCTATTTTGTGGACATAATGTAATTTCCTATTGGTCTTGTGTTTCCTCTCACAGTTTTGGTCACACAGTACAGCCTTGGTAGAGTAGTAAAGTTTAGGGGCTTATGTTTGATGTATGTTTGTACAATAAAAAGGATGGAATGTATACATTTTTGCGATACATACACATATGCAAGATCTGAAGAATGTATGAGTGATGTGTAAAAACATAAGCAAGACAATGAACCTAACAACACGATATCATTTGACAAGTCTGTTACGCACTCTCGCTCCGCTCTGCTACCAATCTCACACTAGTGGAATCTCAGCCTTACACGACAGCTAGAGACAAAAGATTTTTACGAGCACTAACGGCCGAATACTTAACTCTGTCATTGTCGGGGTCCATAGAGCAAATGTCCATACACATGTTAAACCAGGATCAAAACGGCCGTAAAATATAAAGTCCGAACATTGTTGCAGGAGGACAACAATAATGGCAATGTGAGAACTATTGTATTACAAAACACTGACAGTACTTCGTACTAAATTGTTATTACCACGGAATCCTTTACACTCTCCTTTAAGTACTTATGTATATTCCAGTACCAATGATATTCCTTCAGGAAATACTTTTACGGTGTTCAAGGCTTCCTTAACTTATTGAAGGCCCTAGGCTCATTAGGAAATTAATATGTTTTTTGGTAATAAATATCAGTGATTCATTGATAACCAGAGCCTTCTGGCCACTGAGCCCTAAGCACCTGCCCAGAGTGCGCAATGCGAAAGAAAAGGTTAACATTGTATTTTTTGTCGTGTTTTGTTATTCAAGAAGTCCCCATGAGTAGGGAAGAAATGTTTATAGAAGTGATATGCGATAGGAGGCCTTTATCTAAGTGACCCCGTTAAGTCAAATCTATCTCTCCTATACCTCTCCCTAATCAGATGATACTAATCCCATCTGTATGATCACGAAAGCAATTTTGTTTAGTTCTACTATGGCACTATAGGAACTTCACCCTTTTTGATAAATAATTCGAATGAATCTTAAAATAATGATTAAAAACAGTTACCTATATTATAATGATTTGTTTCACTTAACAAAAACATATAAATTATCAAGTGGAATAATTCGAAACTGGATTTCCTCATGACAAGTCATTAAAACTCGTATTATCTCGTTACTCTTCTCTATCCATTTCCAATGTTTTACCTTTAAACTATGTCCGAGATAGTCGATTTTTATAAAACGATAACACTTGCTTAATCGAGATAACGGAAGATAGTTGTGCGTTCGTGGTATCACTGCATCGCATTTGCATATTACATAGCATCTACATACCTGGGGACGGCTTGTCAGATGCGAGAAGTGCTGGTTCAAATCCCAGTGTGTACATTTGATTTTCAAAATTGTACGGTATTTATTATGCTGCTTGCTTTGCGTTAGAAATAAGGTGTCTCCTCCGAAGGAATTAGTGTACGAATAGGTTTGTCAAGAAGTTCTAGTAGTAGGTTGATGGTGATATATTAAACAAATATATAAATAAATTCTCCAGACTGACACACCAATTCCCTAGTTCTAAACTAAGCATAAAAGCTTATGCTATGGATACTAGGTGAACGGATAGACATACTTAAATACGTTTATAAACATCCATGACTCGAGTACAAATGTCCATGTTCATCACACGATACATTTGCCCCTAGCGGGATTAGATTCCGCGACCCTTGGTTTCGTGGCCAGGGTATCTGACCACTCGAACAACGGGCCTGTCATAATCAATATAAACTTTTCAAAATCAATGAATTACTATCGAGATACCGATTATGATCGCGACGTACCGCTCGGAAGGTAATTTATTTTTAATGGTGTAGATGGTGTAATGGTGTAGAAATTTAATTTAATAAGTTTGACATTATTGTTTGTCCTTCAAATGTCACATGTCGTTTTATTTGTTAGCTGAAAGTATGCAAGTGCAAGTAATAAAACTTTGTATTTTAACATCTTTCCATCAAATTCATATAAATAAGGCAGTAGGCACATTTGTGAGGTGCTAACCTCATCGCCAAGTGAACATAAAGTATTAGAACCTATCAAAACACAGCTTTATGTAATATCCCTGTGAAGTGTTTTAACTTATTACCATGCTCTTTGAACAAACATTCCAACTTAGTGGAATACTAAAATATTTAGTGTTGCCACTTTAGCTCTACAATATAAAATAAGTCAAGATAACTTGAAATTAATTAACATCTCGTTTTCACTCAATATAAAGCAATATACACGGCTGTGTAGAAATCAATTTTTTCTCGTTTAAAAATTACATTAATAATTATTTTTTAGTTATTATTTGAAATAGTTGAATAAACTTTAAGTTTATTTTCAGTAGTAACTAATATTTTGTTAAAGCATATATTGTAATAACAATTTTTTTTAAAAAATCAACTAAGCTGTTAGTAGGCATATAAAATAAATATGTTTAATGGTTCGCTTCTTTATTAACAATTAAACAAAACTTTGTTTCTTCCAGTGTTTTGTGAAAACTATTGAATTTTTATAGGTTTATCATGAGAAGCACCCTTATAGTAATAGTATATATCGTATAGTTACTAATTAATGGACACGCTCTTTTATAGACGTAGTTTTTTAATAAACCATTTCCAAACTCGATTGTGATTTACTTCTAATTCCAATAAATTTAATTTTTTTTAAAACAGACGATTCGAGTTAGCAATACGAGTTGCCTCAAACATTCCCCCGATAACACGTCAAGCCACAACATTTATTTTTATGTTAGCAATAAAATAGAAAGTGTTTTAAAACATGTGAAATTACCTTGAGTTATGTCTTGTTTTAGTGAAACGTACATGTTACATTGAAATGAGCGTTTTCATTCGAGCCCCTAAGATAAATTAATTGTAATTAATTTTCTTGCATCGAATATAATAATTAGGGTTAATGTATTAACGGAAGGAAAGCTGTTAACTGTGTATCAGGTAACGTTTTAGTTAAGTATACTAGTTTCGAGTTTGCTATCATTTTAACAAGAATGCGGAGACTAATTTGTTTGCCATGTTACAAATAGTTTACGACGACAAATTACTATCTATAAATTTTAGACCTCCTTAGACAAAGCAGTCTCAAGACTTTACTTGAGACTGGTTTGTCTTTACTTAGGTTGGAATTAAGCTCGCTAAAGAGATATTTTAACACTGTGCTATTATAAAATTACCAAAGTGATTATTTGGTTTTGTTAGTATAATGAAGTAACAGAGTACCTACTCTATAGGATAAGCTCATAATTAGTGCGTACGAAAGTTTTTTCTTATACTTACTTTGACTGGCTCGATGGCGCATTCGGTAGTGACCCTGCCCCATGCGCCAAGAGTTGTGGGTTCGATTCCCATCCAGGACAAACATTCGTATGATGAATACTTGTGTTTCTTCTGTGTCTGGGTGTTAATATCCAATATTTAAGTATATATTTGTAATACCACTGTTGATTCTGATATCCGTAACACAAGTGCTTAAGCTACTTACCTCGGAGTCAGATCAATGTATGTGATGTAGTCGGATATTTATTTATTATACTTAACTGGTCGCAAAGAAGATTATTAAACGAAAATAATGTTTTTATGTTCAGCGATAATAGAAAGATATTTAAGTATATATTTGTAATACCACTGTAGTTTCTGATATTCGTAACACAAGTGCTTAAGCTACTTACCTCGGAGTCAGAACAATGTACGTGATGTAGTCTGATATATATTATTATTTAAATTATTATATTATATTATGCCGAATAAGATATACAGAGTACAGATCTGCTATCGCGAAATTGCCTATTGTTAAAATCCGTTTGATAATAATTATTTCGTAGTACGTACATACACCATATCAGTTTTTTCATACTTGAAATGTAAGTAAAATTTTTAGCTTTAATAACTCATAAAAATACTCTTAAAACTTGGAACATTTTGACATTACAATAACAGATGTACTTTATATCTAAAGTACCTATTTCTGCAGAAATATTTGCGTTGAAAGACACTTTGTAACAATACTAGGAAGCGACTCCTCGTCAGGTGTTGAAATACGACACATTGAAAATGCGCTCGGGACAATCGGCACTAAAGCTGGTCTCGACTAATGACCAGTGGACACTAAAGGACACTGATGATGGAGAGTCACATGTAAGTTTATTGCGATGCGATGCGTCTCGAAAATCGTTTGCGCATGTATTTGTTTGTGTTTAGTTTATACATGCTTGAGAAGATTTACTGAGAGGCTTTTTAGTATTTCGTAAATATGAATCTGATATGTGGGCATTGTATTGTATATCCGCTGGCTTGCTTGCATATATTGTGATCTGCGAAATAATGTTTTATGTACATACATGCGCCATCACAGATGCAAATTATTCAGACTTTAATGAAGTCTATTCTCACAAACATTTATCGATATACAATAAATATGTTAACTAAGGCGGCATCCTTGTCGGTTTAAAATGACATTGCAAAGATTGTTTAGAATGTATTTAGTCGGTCTATATAACGTGACTGTCATTTGACTCAGTGGCGTAGCTACCCAGGGGCAAGGCGGGGCAATGCCCCGGGGCCCTAAAACCTGATAAGCACACCTCTTCATTTGAGTTTGATTTGACTCTAACGTAGGAAGAAAAATGTTAGTGCTCTCCCTGCAGTAGGGGGCCCTGGACCAAAAGCTGCGTACGCCCATGGGCCTTAGTTTGTTTATTGCCCCAGTCCGGCCCTTTGTCACCTAGCTACGCCACTGATTAGACTAGACTAAGTAAATTATATACCCATCCACAGTCACATATTATTACGAGTTTATAGGTATCAGCACGATGTATTGCCGTAAAGTTGGTGGCATAAATTAAATATGCATAGTATTTATAGAAGTATATTAATATTATAAGTAGAGCATTGCCATTTTGAAGAAACAAACAGAAGGCTGCTTCTATTACAGCCACGATAAAGAAAACCACACATTTTTTTAAGGTATAACAAAAAGTATGTTTATTGTAGAGAATATCGGATCCTGATGCGTAAAATACAATTTTATCCCATTGCCATAAAGATCGAAATGCATACAACCATGAAATGTATACATAATCCAACGCTCGTCCTTTTAAAGAAATCCACAATAGTAATAACAACAGAAACTGCGGCGCTTTGCGGTCGATAGCTTTGCGGTGAGCGGCCGCCGACAAAGCCCCGGGTTCGATTCCCGGCCCTTAGCGCACAATAACTCCACTGAAACAAAACTGAAACAAATTTAAATGTTCTCCACCACAAATGAGCCACGGCCGGATAAAATATGGTGATAGTTGTTTAATTTAATGTTCCTACACCTAAGTACTTATACCTTACTTTGTATCTAAGATGGCGATAAACTTCAATCCTCAATACGTTGGATTTAAAATTCAAAATTATCTGCAGAGCGGAATCCACTACTGGTATAAATCTGGCGGAGAAGAGTGTATTTGTAATGCATACATTTAATAGTCTATTTATTCTTTAGGATACAACTTAAGTACCACATGAATCGTATAGGGTCATTATAGGGTTAACAGAAAATTTTCCCACTGAAAATGAACGAACTGCTTCAACTATTTAGTTGTAAGTGTATTTTAGGTGCTTATTTAACCTTTAGAATGGGCATTAAGTACCTACTCTCAGCTATTTTATTTTCTTGGCATTTTCACACGGCAGAAATTGTCATAATCGTATGAAGTTTATCGATGTTACTTATTTACAAATACACCTTCCTATATTATGGTGGTAAGATTACTCATATTATTTAGTATTAACGATGTGTTAAGGCTTTTTAAAATCTAAAGTACCTATTTGTATACATAATCCTAAATGCGCAGTGGGTTGTAAGCTCATGAATTCGATTCCCGGTCCGGATAGACCATGATAGATGATAGACAGGAATTAGCGAGTCTAGTGATACAAATTCAAATTCAAAATGTCTTTATTTATATCGGCTTCAAGAAAGCATTTATAAATAGGCAAATTTACATGATCCTTAAAGCTACATGAATCTACCATATACATTGATATGACTGCCTCCTAGCTTTAATTTAAGTCTGGAAATAAGATTACCGACAAGCCTGTAGCACAAGTTAGATTTGAAAAATCAAGAGGTACATAACACCCCTCGCATTATGAGGTATAAGTCCTCACCATAGAACTACCACAGCGAATCATATTATGATGATGATAAAAGCAAAAGCCAACTTATCTCTTACACAGCGTGGCAGATACTGCAGCTCGTTACAGCGGCATAGCGGATCGCAGATTGCAGTCGACAGGACGCATGCGCGACTTTCACGCACGGTTGCGCTTGCGCATGCTTCTTCAATGAGCGTTCTGGGAAATATTAAAAACGGTATACAGTTGATAAAATGATGAGGCTCATAAATATTTATAAACACACTAGCTACGAACTTTTAAACGCGTAACCTGTCAAACGCGCGTGATACACAATCGGTTAAATATTTTTTGATTTCTTTAAATTTTAAATTTATTTATTACTGTCTCTGTACAGTGCTAATTTTTTAACGCAATTTTCTTAATTATTATTTCCATAAGAATTTTCTGTTGGTCAATTTTGGTCAATACAATGCCAATCCTGAGATTGGATCTATAATTTAATGTTCACTAATGTAAAAAGACTTAAAAATGTAAAGAAGCTGTATACACTTTAAACTTTGTCCATTCCCACCGAATAATTGTTTTGATACAAATGAATATGTAAAAAATTTTTAGTTCAAAATAAATTTTTTATAAATATATTTTTATCGCTTTATAAATCATTAATTTTAATTTGATACATAGATACCATCACGCCCGTAATTCCCAATGGCGAAGGTAGAGTAAAAGCAGCCCCTTTTACCATATTCGGCCAAAATCATGTAGGAAAGGCGCTACTAGTTCAAATTATACACTTTAACATAATGTATGCAATCACTTCATTCGCACCATCCAAAGATCATTTTTGTGCACGATTGCAGACAGACTTCATTGTTGTAATGTATTTCATCTGTTTCTCAGAACACTTATTAAGTAACATGAGCGGTGCAATCTCGCGTGAAGGCGGCCTGCGCCTGCGCACTGCAGCCACTATACGATAGTGTTGGGCACAATGGTACTGAATATCGATAGTTATTTTTTATCAATACTATTGAGATTGTCCTGTTATAAAATTATGTATCGTTTATTTTAGGCAACTGATTTAGTCCATATAACAAATTATTTTTTTAATAATTAAAATACTATGTATAAAATATAATTAAAGTCAGGCATGTAAAGTAATTAAATCACATTCAGTTCTACAAAACAAACAAACAAACATAACATCATGCCCATAATCCCCGACCGGGTAGGCAGAGTCAAAGGGGCAGCAGGCCTCTTCAACCACATTCAGCCAAAAACAAAACTAAGCTGGGTTAGATGGAAAATTGTAAAAAAGCAGTGACAAGTAGCTAGCTTGTCGCCTACACAATCTCCCAAAACCTGATATACCATTAGTCGTCTTTTACGACATGCTAGGCAAGATCACAGCTGGCACATTATTTTAAAGTCCCAGACCAACATGGGACAAAGTTCTACAAACTAATTTATTAAAGTAAAATAGCAAAAAACCTAAATTATTTCAGCAAACTCCAGTGGGTGAACCTGAATCAGTAAAAACATGTTCTCACAAAAGATCAGCGTAGAAACAGTATTTCACCGTACTATTATATTTCACTTAGTGAGTGAGAGTTCCACATGCCCAAGCCTGTTAAGTTAATAACCCACATAATACCTCACGTGTTGCTTTTGACATAACCTTATTCGCCACCCTTAGTGACATAAACAAAGTGTTCCAAGTTCAACTATCGATATCGATAATTATACGACCCTACTGTGCAGCTATAACGATCTGCAACATCGGGAGATGTGAGCATCAATACTCTCCAAACACGTTCCTGTAGTTATCTCAAGAATTTATTAATGTTTTAATTATAATTATATCATACTTACAACTCGCTAGACTGTCCAGTTAGCGGGAATCTATTTTCGCTCAGAATCGTAAGTAAATGTGAAAAATATTAATGCGTCGGATAATGCACATAAGTCTGTTCGTGGACGGATATATATAAATTTTAATGAATTAAATAAAATATATAAAATTGAGTTATTCGTAGACCCTAATACGGTATTTACACATACATACATAACACAAAATCACGCTTAGGATCCCCGAAGGGGTAGGCAAATCAGAGGAGCAGCAGACGCCTTTAACCACATTCAGCCAAAAATAAAACTGGGCTGAGTTAGATGGAAAACTATTTTCCATCTAACCCAGCTTTCTTTTGTATTTGACGTAGCAAATACACTAGGTGATAATTTTTTCATGAAAAAGCATTTTGAAATCTTGTTTTGAAGCAAGTAGTCATAACATTATTAAGCGGTTATTGAACGTTGCTTAGATAATAATCATATAGCTTTATAAGTATCTAAAGGCATTCCTGAGAACGGGATATTACGCTGAAAGAATAATATTGATATAATAAAGTTATTTTAAACTTTTATAACTAGCAATTGAACCTAATAAAATCATGGTATATACAAGTTACTGAATACACAGGCAATTAAAAATACCACTTCATCATCATACGTGAAACGAGATGAGAATACCACAGATAAATGAAACAAGACTGTAAAGTGCACTCAACATCGTACTATGTAACTTTGCAATTGTGTACCATGTTGTAAAAAAATACATTATACATTTTACAATCAGCAGTGGGTGGCGGAGTTATCATGGGTTTTTATTACTGGACCCAATTATGAAAAACGTTCAATTATTGCGGGCAGACATTACGTCTTACAAAGTTGCGTATGCGCATAGCGTCGCAACTAGTCCTGCCAGCTAGGAATACGAGTGTACACTAGCTAATGGGCTAATTGACGTACAAGGCGTTATTTTGATGGAAACTTAATGTTAATTTGAAGGCCGCTCGGAAATGTATGGGTCTGTCGTAGGAGCGTAATAAATAAGAATTAAGATTAATTGCTTATTCGTTAAAGGGTGGTTAATTTTTATGATGCACACTGTAGTTACTTTTTGTCGAGCAACATACTGCCGATACGTAAATAAATTTGAGCAATGTAATGTAAGTAGTAACTTGTTGTTATTTATTGATTTTATTGAATTCCGATTTCAACGGTACACCAATGTTAATCCCACCTTATTATTAATAAATCGGTTTAATCAAAACACGTTTTGTTTACGAATTTTGGTTAATTTGTTTTTTTCCCTATCTCTAATACTCCACATCATTGTGGACAAAAAAAATAATTATCTGTCTATACGAATCCAAAACTATATTTCCAAAATATTACTTTAAATGTGTACTTATGTGTATACTTGCCCTCAGAAATTGTACAATTTATAAATACTTAACATTTTTCAAAGTTTCATTAAAAAAATAACAAAAGGAAGGCAGCCTTTCTCTCCTCCATAGACTTAAAAACGCGCACCTATCTCAGTTTAATTTGGCGGCTAATTTGCGGATAGCATCGACGCGCGCGCACATTCCAGCGCGTCTAATAACTAATTAAGCCCAGGCAGATGCGCAGGGCCTCACTTGGCCTACTCATTTTATCTATTTTATTAAATAAAAATATTAAGTACTGTTCAATACAAGTTTTATTAATTTCATCAATGCCATTATAAATATTATGTAAATTAACATTATAATAATAAAACGACTAATCTCGAAAATGTTCAAAAATATCACAACGAATGATGATTGAAGTAAATGATTGAGACGTTTCAAAACTCGACAGATTAAATATACAGATAATTGGACTAGTTCGAAATTTTTCAACTTTATCCTCTGCACATTTATTTTTATTATCTTGTGAATGAGAAATTTATTTAACGAACATAAAAATATATCACTGTGACTATAAGATATCGATCTGCGTGTGGCGCGGTGGGGCGTAGGGTATCGGAATAGTTAAATTCCCTAGAAACTTGCAATAAAAATGGCGATTTCCATTAATTTAATGATAGCACATAAAACGACAGATACCTTACTTGGACCATAAATTCATTGGATACATTATGTAAATTGTTGGAGGTAACATTAGATGTACCTATCTCTTACCAGATGATGAGGTGGTATTCAAATTGATGTTGAGTTATATAAACGCTGAAATTGTCATGCTCATTCATAATGGAGAACAATTCGGAATCGAAATGGACTATTTATGGGATTCGAGGTAGAAAAAAGGATGAGAATTTGTTATAAAATCTATGGAATATACATGTAGGTACATCCAATTAAATAAATAAATAAATATCGGACTACATTACATACATTAATCTGACTCGGAGGTAAGTAGCTTAAGCATTTGTGTTACGGATATTAGAAACAACAGTGGTATTACAAATATATACTTAAATATTGAATATTAATGCCCAGTCACAGAACAAACACAAGTATTCATTATACGAATGTTTGTCCTGGGTGGGGATCGAACCCACAACTCTTAGCGCATGGGGCAGAGTTACCTACTAACGCATGCGCCATCGAGCTTGTAAAAATTAATTTTATTCGCTTCAAAGCGATGCTTCGGTAACAACCAAATTAATATAAACGAACCGTAACTTCTGATAATACAGATAGGGTATGTTATAAAAGAGCTTCACAAAAGCTGATTCAAGTGGAGTATCATGATGTTAGACTTGACGTTACACCTACTAAAACTATAGTAATTTTAATAAAGTCAAAACTAAAAATGTCAGATGGATAGTCATAAAATATATTTCATCACTTAAGCCTCTAATATTTCCTTAAAATCTGATATTTAGTTATACACTAACTCTATCTATACAACAGTAAATCAATTGTCGGAACCATATATTGCCTTCACAAACAGGAAGACTATATATCCCACCGTACAGTTCCAACTCGTAAACCACTTATTTCAATAACATAATAGTCTAGTCGTAAGAATTTGTCGACTATCACATTAGTCTTTGGCGCTTAGATATAGTCTGAAGTGATCTAATTTGCAACACTCTACTCAAAGGTTAAAGTGATAAAAGAACGCTGAAGTAATAGTCCTATACAACTCGATAGACAAGTTACAGCTTACTATAACTTTGTCTCGTGAAGTATGAAAACTATTATAGATAGTTGATTTTAATTGTCATAATACAATGCGAAAGTAGAAGGATGTAGGAGCCGCGGAAGGCCCAGGCTCACCTACCACGACTAGATTGGTCGTGTATTAACAGAAGGTGATGTTAAGAGTCATAAAAACCGTAGAACTTGTATGAAAAGGATCATGAATGTTGAAGAGGCGAGTGAGGTGTGTAAGGATCGTGCCATATGGCGTACGGTTCTCTTTGCCTACCCCGCTAGAGAAAAGGCGTGAAGTTTAGTTAGTTATAATACAAGTGCTTATGCTGCTTACTATGAAATCAGATGAATGATGGCGTTTAAATCATATTTATTTAGATTCAGGTATTAACTAAACCATAAATAGGAGCAGTAGTAGCTGAGAGGTAAACATGTAAGACGAGGGGCCTTACAAATAGAAACAAGAGTGTCTTGGTTGATGAAATCCAGAGGTTTCATCAACCAAGACATTTTCGATTCTAAGTACACATTTAAACTTCAGCTCGGCGAGGAATCCTGACCATTAAAATAACCATGACATCCAATTTGTCTGGTTTCAATTACTAAGTGTTACGAAGATCAGCAGTCACGTCAATGTACGATGTGACTCGCTAAATCTAGAATCATAGCGAAGTGAACGACCAATGCAAAGTTCTTAAACGGGACATAAGGCTAGGAAGGGTCCAGTTGGTTGTGAGGTATAGAGTTCATGATAAAAGATTTCGAAATTATAGATTTGTTCTAAGCATTAGCGTTTTTTCTATGTGTACTTTATTTTACATACCCCTGAAAAAGTTAATGCTACGATGCTATGTTTTAAAAGTGATCGGTTGAAAAGTTAAATCGTAAAAACGACAAACCTCTCGCATTTCTCGTTTCGGACTGCAAGAGTGTGTTGCATCGACCAAACCAAGACATAAAATTAGCGCCAGTGTTATTTTAAAGCTCACTTAAAACCAGTCGAAACGATTATATGGGCTTACAAAGGTCAGTTTTTTGTCAGCAAAATCTGTACATAAATTCATCCCTGTCTAATGCGAGGGTAATCTTGCATCGCGATGGTTATAATAAGTTTGCGCCCATTACGCCGTGGGTTCGGAATAATGCAATTTTACTGCGTTTTGCTTTTGTTAAGCTTGAGGTTAAGAGCCCAGTGACCGGGTGATGTGAGGTCTTCATTATTATTAATTTTTATTTGTTAAACAATCAAGTTTATTTGTTATGATCCTGTGGAAGATTTTGATGGACGTTAATGCGATTTCTGACAGCAGCACCCTTGCGAAAATGATCAATGGTGTAATTCAATCAACGCTTAACTCAATAACTTATGTGAATGTTAAATTATGTCAGAAATCAGATTCACCTTAAAAAATATATAATTAACTTTTCTACCGTTATAAAAATCAGGGCGTGAAGACGTCCCGAGAACAATAATATAAAGTATAACATTATTACAAAAGGCAAAAGTTAAATGCTCCGTCGAAATACATAATGTCAATAGCAACCTCTATTTAGTTTTGCTAAGTTTGTTGGAATTCAATTACATTTCAATTAACAACACTGCCAATTAAACTGATAAATAAATGATAGTTATATGTATAAGTTGTAATATTTTACTACCTAACCATGAAATGCAAAACAATAAAATAGCGAAACCACTTATTTACCCAACAACCATAAAATTAAAATTAAAATTAAAATGCAATTCTGGAATTTTTTATTATAATGTAATTGTACGATACGAATACGATTCCAACGAAATTGCATAATTGTTTTTCTTACCGTACCGGTCTTTGGAAACGTGCGTATTAAAATTCTGTTGAAAAATTGCCTGTGTCCCAATATAATAATTACACATCCAGAAAGCTAAATGAATCTGCTTGGGCGAGGCTGCAGTATACAGTTCACAACCTCTTTCGAAGAATTTTAAGCTCCACAAGATCTGCGTGAGCGCAGGTCACATGCGCGCGCCACAGCGATACAGACGGCTTTTTAAAATATGGAAACACATACAAACTCTTTCCTTTCTACAAAGACGTTCTAAATTTTCAAATAACAAAATTACACGTTACGAGGTTCAATATACCAATCGGAACCATATGAAGCCTTCACCACAGTGTACCTTTAATACAAAATGTATATTGCTACCACTATTTGGCCTAAGTAATCAGTCGCACCAACTCATCTCAAAAACTCTAACTTGATTAACCTAATCTATGCAGTGGCAAAACAATTGATTAAGCTATTACGTCTGCTGCTTGACCTTAGCAAGATTAAGTTGACCACGACAGTCGCACGTATGTGGCGTCCCGACCACGACCACTGCGACTGTCCAGCTATAAAACACAAGTTGTCCACCACGCCCTCGCCGGCTGTTCACAAGGGTCCACAAAATAAAAGAGCTCTCTTAATCCGCGGTAATGTTCCCCGTAATAACAGCTTGAATAAAATGAAATGGAAAGAACAAATTCACCACGATCATAAGCTATTAAAAGCTAAATTAGTCGAGAATAGGTGCACTGTACAGACTTTTATTGGATATTTTATGGCTAGTGTGTAATTAGCGAATGTTGATAATGTCAGTAGACAAAGGAATTCATTATGAGTCGGTTTCTTTTAGCATAATAATGCATTAAAAGTAATAAATTTACGGTTGCGTAATTTTAATCTATGGATTGAAGGAGGCTGTAAATACATATACCTAAGCACATTAATCAAATCTGATCTTCATTAGAAGATTTCATCATTTAATTTTTTTATGTCTACCGCAATATAAAACCATCCTTTTACCATGCAGCAAATTTCTGTGATATGTATGTACATGTGTCTATGTAACTATTATTCAGTCTGAGTCTGTATGAACATATCGACAAAGACTATCATTACAGGAATACTACTGACATGGCTACATGTAGCTTAGAAAAATATGACTTAATAATTATGTAACAAATGCGATGAGGAAATAAAATTCCGCAGCCTCGCATTCTTAACCGAAGACAGTAGCGTGGCACGAAACGCGGCTAGATGCCATTATTTTGACAGCAAAAACAACATGGCCGGCGATGATTGCGCGCGAAATCGATCGTCACGAGCGCATGCGCATTCCACTCGCACTGTACGCGTGCCGGAACAAAAACTGCGCTGTGAAAGTAATTTTCCTCGGGATAGGTATTAGAGACGTACGGCATACTGAGAATGAGATGATCAAGAGTACGCGCCTTTTGTAATGCCAGATATAATATCTAAGGAATTGTTGGAATTTATTTCACAAGATCTTTGTTTGATAGGCTGTTTGTCATTTTGATTTCCTTCCTGGTTTAAATCAAGCGAATTTCGGAAGATTATGTCCGTTGAATGAAGTTTTTAAAGAAACTGAAGGTAATTAATTCGCTTCATCGAAAAACTTCCATTAAGTCACAGTTATAAGTATAAATATTATTCCTTGCTCTAAAATTCTCTACACATTTACTTAAGAATTAACTACCTCCCATTGGAATCTTATCCTAACATTAACAATTAATGTACGCATGCAAACAACGGTACAACGAAAGCACTACAATTATAAACACTAATATGCGTACACATTGACATAGACCCAAGAATTTATACACATTAAATCTGATTGCGGCTTATGTTTTGTATTAATATTAACATTATATTTGTAATTCTCTTCATAACCTGAGCCTGCAGGAATTGTGCATTAAAGAAGTCCATAAAATACCCATCTCCCATCCCATACAGTCAATTCTGGGACAGTACTGGCCGCATTGAAATAGGTGTCCGTTTACTTTATTATTAGTCGCGAATACAGAGGAGAGGTATTTAAATATTTAGTACCTAAAAGAGAAGACAATGGCATATTCCTATGCATAGTTGCCGCGCGTCTGACAATCGTGGTCATTACAGTATCGGATACTCTTATCCGGTAATTTTACGAGTTAAATTACAAAGTTTCTACTTTTGCAGTAACAAAGAACTCGTATTTATTTTATTCGCAGTATTTATAATTAGCTGGTTCACATAAATCGATTTGAGGGATGTTGCTTTTAATTCGATACATTGTTTATACCTCGCCTTCCTGGTTTTTAAGCACGTAAATTTGTTGAAGTATTATGAAAACTCATTGAACAGTAAGTGTGTTAGCACGTGTCTATGATCCAATGTAATTGTGACATTTAAATGGTATTGTTTATCGGATATATGAGATAGACTATAAATCTTGTTATTATGGTCACTTTAAGTATGTAATATAAGTATACATCTAATTTACAAAAAGTCGCTACGGTTATAAACAGCACTGTATGTATATGCACATAATACTTAATAGGTATAACATAAATATCATAACATTATTTATACGTAATATTTATGCAATAGGTATAAGTACATGTTGATTATATTTAATATCCGATCATTATGCTTCGTAACCAACTCCTATAAAAGGCAGCGTTGTCCTGGTGTAACGTTTCTCCTGTCTGCCTATCCTCTGTATAATAAACTACACACAATCAAAATTGTTTGTCCGCTCCAGAATCACGCACTCACATCCGCGCTGCTGCCTGTATAATAATTTTAATAATCATTACTGCACGACTTCATAAAGCCTGATTCCTTTGCGCATACGCACGCATGTGGTTCAAGGTTCGGAATTATAGCAAATGATCATTGATTGGCAAGTTCTTAAATTGACGGAGATTACGTCGTGTCTGGCTCGCAGGAGGTACGTGATAAGATCCCTCCTCCGATAGCAGCTGAGGCCTTAATGACATAGAAACATCCACACAGGCCAGATTACCGATAGAGCTGGTATTACGTGTATATAATAGGTGCTTCGAGCTTCCGCGTACAACTGAAATACTTTGTGCCGTACACACCGTCCAAAATGCGTACACATACTTGTGAGAGCGGACTAAGGTGTATAGTTGTGCACATGTGCTGGCTGACTGTACCGGGGAACACTAACTAACTCGCTGATGTTGGCTTGCAAGATCTTCGACGTGATTAAGCGGCCAAAAGGAACATGGTGATTGAATTCTCTAATTAATCAAATACTGTTCTAGTGGCTCCCACTTCGCAGAGAAAATCTGTGAAGTAGTTTAGATATTGCTAAACCTATATAATCGCTCAATATAATATATAATGTTTTTTTTTTCATTGGAAAGATAAGACTCCTATATAACGCATAGACTGGAATGTAAAAATGCTCCACATTGAGTAAAAAAACTTGACCATCAATGATATCGTAACTGATCAATAGAGCTTTAAGGATAACTTTCAAACATAAAGTAATAAATTCTGAGCGAGAAATGTTGTACACATTGTAGTTTCAATACTCCGTATTACTCTTAGTACACTAAGAAGACACGCAATCAAGAAATACCCACCATGTTCCAAAGCCGATTTCCATAAAAGTACTAAACGCCTTCGCTCGAACTCATTCCTGTCCCTTTAAAAATATAGCTTGTCCAATTATCAATTTATTCTAAATACGGTCCCGTGTCAAAGGTCAGACGGCGGGCGGGCGGGACGAGGTGCGGGGCGCGGGGTCACTCACGAAATGGTAATTGTCCAGGAATGTCAGGAATCCACCGCTTTCAAGTGCGATTTCGCAACAATAACCCACGGAACTGAGAATGCAGGCCGCGTCCTGGCTCGCTGCGGGCGCTCCGGGCTCACACCATCGGCCGGGTAGCATCACACGGTAGGGATGTAGACGGTTCATCGATGTTTTTGAGCGATACGTACGCTATTTTTATGAATACTATAACTAGTCTATAGTATAAGGTTTTGGTATAGCCGTAAACCACCAAAAACAGAATTAACGTAAAAGTAAAATATTATCTTTTTCACAACATCACGTCTAGTCCTTAGTCGTAATTTGTGTTGACCTATATCATAAGAGGCTGGACATGACGACTGGATTACGTGGAAGCGCTTGCTTAGAATGAATGAAATGTGAATCAAAATTTTGTGTTATTAATACGTCTTTTCAATTGTTTTCAATGATTCGATTATGTTATTTATGTCAAATTTGTAATGAAACTCCATTAGATAACTGGTCAATATACTTGCTTAGAAATGGTTTCAATATAAATTCTTACAGTGTATCGATACATCGATTTTTATCATAATGTAATTTGCTACCCTACAAATAAGTATGAGAGTCGTGATGGGACCCGCGCCTTCGGGCGCGCCGAACAGATGCGCGGAAGTCGAATACATGCGAAGATTTTTGATGCATATTGAATTGTCGCCTCGAGCCGCGAGAAAATATCCCCCTTTTGAGTAAACAATAAAACGAAAAATAAAAAACAACACCATTATCTTCAAATTAAATCACTAACGTCCAAAGCAAATTTGTTTACGACCGGAACGCACGTCCGAGATCGATTCCCACAAAATCTATGCGCGCGTGTAAAAAACAAATTTGATACTAAACCATCAAAATTACTAAAATCCGGTCCTCAATTATTGTGTGATTTGTCTCGGCGCGCACACACGTTAATTGTTTTATTTCGACAGGTAAAAATCTGGTAATTATCCTGCGGTACACAGAACGAAAATAGACGGGAAAAAATAGACAAAAGACAGCCGACGACGCCATTTTTTTATTTAACCCTTGGATCTCTACCTGAGCAGGTTCGGGTCTTAATGAGCGCTCACTTGTTTTTTGTTTTTGATTCTTTTTCGTGGGCACTAAAATAATACCCTAAGTAAAGTTATTCCGTATAGGACGATCGTTTTACTGGCGTATGTTCGTACTGTGAGGAGGGCGGATTGCCTCTCAGGGCCCGTAAATATCGCAGATTGGATCAAACTTAAAACACTTTATTTCTTAATTCATCTCGTTCATCGGCTTTACCACGGCTGCTCGGCGTTGCTTCATTGAATATGTAAAAAAGAGCGAAACAATATACATATTACGTAGATATTATTAAGCTTTTCAATAATGATTAGCGAGTTAAAAGTATGAATAACACCTTTTTAACCTTCCCTAAAAACTATGAAATTTTTACTAATCATAAGTAATGCTTTATGAACCAAGCTTAAAAAAACTAATAATAAAAAAAAAAACAGTATATCCAATAACTAGTACAAAAAGATGTCATGCGTTACAAAACAATAAATTGGTAGATACGGTGTTTGTTTGATATTATGAACTCTCTCTAAGTTTTTTGCAGTACGTAATATTTTAAAACTCTGTTTAATCTTATCGAATAACCAATGGTGATATAACAGTGACCGCGCATAACGGATAGGGAATCACCATAAAGAGTATCATAAAATACTCGAGTTATGCATTTAAAACATTTCATAGAAAGTATTTAAATCTTTATTGGTTTGTTTACAGGGAAGGTAAAATCGGTATTCGATTTAGATGCGATGCCGCATAAGTGCAAGCCGTATGTCTGTTATTTGTCAATTGATGGTAAAAATATTATGAAGAATGTAATGTAGATATGATGCTTTGCTGTTTAAAAAAATTATACTTACTTTACCAGTTTTGGCATTAACGACTGAAGTTATGTTTAATATCTACTTGCAAGGCCGCAGGGACTGTGAAAATTGTGCGATGTTTTTAATAACACGCACATTTTCCTACAGTTACAGTCCTTTGCGAGGATGACGGAAAAGGCAAATATTAATGATTAGGTATTGGGTCAGTGATTTTATAGGCAACTAGCTATTTGTCAATTTTTTTTTACGATTTTTAATCTACTCACTGTTCCTTGGATTCTATACATATACAGGATACAGACCTCTTCGGAGATAACGGGCGTGACAGTATGTATATATAATATTTTGACTTTGACTCTGACGTAATTATACTAAATTTAGACATCCAATCTCCATTTATCGAGACACGATAGATCGCCATTGGTCAAGTGTCAAAAAAGACAACTACAACATCAAAAGTTAAGCGGCATGCAAAAACAATTGGCTACCCCTGCATATTATAATCATCGATTGTTTCGGCCATCCTGAGAAATGACGGCCGTAATCGTCCGTTGCGCGATTTATTAAAATTTCGTTTAAGCAGGCGCCTGATAACCACCGCCCGACATATTGGGTAATTATTTTTTCTTTAAACGGCCTTTCATTTATCTTGAAATGTTACTTTTTAAAGCGAAATGCGCGGGACCGCCCAGCGCCGCCGTGCCTGCGCAGGCGCTTATGGTTGCCACTTCGGCGATAATTACTTTATCGAGACAAAGAAGACGGTGCAAGTAACACATAATATACATTAATACAATACATAACCCGTCGATACTTACACACCAATTCTTTATCTCATAACTAAGCAAGTACATATACGTTTGTGCTGTACATGAGATACTATGTATAGATAGATGGCTTACTAGATACTTAACTACCTTTATAGAAATCCATAACTTGAGTACTGATGTCCGCACTAATTACACGAAACATTTTCTTCTAGAGGGCTTCGAATCCGCTACCTTTGCTTTTGTGGCCAGGATCTCTAATCACTTGACCGACCTATCATGACACGGTAGGTGCCATATTCAATTTGTTTTTATTCCTATAGGTACTAATGAAAAATCAAAGTATAATAAATACATACATGTGCTGAAATTTTATCCCAAAATTAAGTAATACTGTATTGAATAAATTTAAACGGCTCTAATTAACTGCCCTTATAGGAGTTTCTAAAATTTTACTGCCCTAGAAGGAGATGAACTTATGTTGAGCTGCAGTAGAGCAAGTTCTCAATGCATTACATAAAACTTAACTCAATGCAAACAATACTGCCGACCATCTGATTACAACACTAAGGAGGTTAACTAACACGAACTGTCAAAAAATCCTAATTAAACGTCAGGCAGCGCTTGACGGACAGCCCTAACTGTCTTGCGCGAGCGCATCATATTGGAGAATTTTAATTTCGCTGTTACGTGTAGTTAATTAAATGATGCGTGCAGTATGCTGCTACATCATTAATTACTCGCTAACCTCCCCAGAATTCCACCAGTAGACAAGTCGATATTTGCAATGCACTTATTAACTGGTTCTCCTACATTTTCTATTTCTGAGAAAGAATATCGAAGATGCTAGCAAGCTAATTGCTTTAAAATAACCTTGTAAATATATAAATAAAAAAATATTTTAAATAGCATTGCATACATTGACCTGGTTTATAAATAAATGGGGTAGATGATACCAATAATAATTTGGCATACTTTTTTTATGCTGTCAAAACACAAGGCTTCCATAGATTTTGTATAGAAATACTGAGTGTGGCGTAACGGTTAAGTATACTCAACAAACTGACTATTCATTATTTTCAAATGAATAAAATATATATATATGCAAATTAATGAAATTGAGGAACAATGTAGGGTCTTAAATAATGTGTTCTCTAAATTGAATTATGTCAAGGAATTACTCGTGTATGGTGTCATCATACCTATGCAAGCCCGGAAGTTCTATGAACACCCAGAGACAGGACAAACATCTATTTCATTAATAACTGTCGAACCCACGATACTTGCTTTCGCCGCTAAGTCTGAACCATTGCTGTCTTGGGAAATTGACAGAGACGAGCTGTTGGAGCTTCAACAAAAAATGTATTTTAGTTTACAACGTATACTATACTAGCTTTTACGAATTCGTCCGCGTAGAAGACAATTGTGTAAAGAATGTTTATGCAAAAATTTAAGTTTAATTTACTTCAAATCAAGGAATCACGTTGTCCCAAACAAGCTTTGCCCTCCATTTTCACCCTCTTTTTGAGTAGAATTCCGGAAAATCCTTTCTTATCGGATGCCTACGTCATACAAAGAACACACCCTCCAAGTTTCAGGTTTCTACGATCAGCGTTTCAGGCTGTGCATTGATTCGTCATCTACAAGCAGGAGAGCTTTTCAATAATATGCAATGAAAGTGACATTCGACATTAAGTCAAGCCACTTTAGGTCTAAACAAGGCTCGGATGGATGGCCGAAATTATAATACAACCGACTCCTTCTCGCTATGAATCACACATATATCCATGAAGAATTCTAAAAGGTTCATTTTTACAACCCATATAAGGCTATAAGCCAATAAAAAATATAGCTATACAAAGCACCCGCCGTATAAAGCAAAAATATATTCCAACTGATCCTATATCCAAATGTATCTAAATAATTCATGCCTAAATAGTACTCTTACATTATCCATAAATAGAAGTCGTAAATAAACGAATAGCCTTTTAAGACTTTGTTTCAACAGTATACTCTTACGGAGCTCGCATCGGGCCATAGGTAAAAGGGCGTGCTTACACCTCCAATATATCCGGATTAAAATGTGTTCCGAAGCGACTCTTTGTTCAATGACGCGGTTCATTGCGTGCGGAGTTCAGCTCCCTCCACGTGGATGAGGCATTACCCGTCATTGTATAACGTTGATGGTGAAGTATCAGATGGTGGACCGTCTTCGGGGTACGGTCGGAATGCGGTCCGTGAGAAAAAAAATACTCTCGCTTCCGATGCGGTCTGCTAGATAAGCGCAGGTGGTGCCGTCTCACGCCCGCCACTTCGCGTTCGGAATATTGCCTTTAAAACAATACTGAGCTATTGGTTTCCGTGAAATTGTTTATGCTTGTTTGTGGAAACAACTGTAGAGGACGGGAGACCGAAGATAAAGGTTTATTGACACTTGCACGTTGAGTTTTTATTTAAAGTTCTGGGTGTTGTCGTAGGCTAAGGCATTAAGTTATGGGTCATATGTATCCCCAGATCCTTAGTTGTCAACTGACACCCAAAATTAAGTTTTGAAAGACTCTGAATGGATTTTTGTAAGAATGCAGGAAAACTATCACATTAAGATTATATGTAAATAATATCATTTTAGGTAATTTTAAAGGACATGTCTAAATGTAAAAATTCTGTGTACTCTTGACTCATTTTAATAAGTTGAGATATGCGGTTATAGCAGGTACATCAAGATGGTATACCAATTGAAATAAGCAGTGAAAACAAAATTTAAACAGGTCTACATATCTATATACTACTCCCTTTATAATCAAAGCCCAAAGTATGCATATAACAGCGAGCTGCATACAGATTGTTCATTTAAATATCTTTACAGAAAATTCTAATAATTTTCAAACGAAGTTATAATATGATTCTTCCGTTTAACTCATATAAGTACATGTGTGTGTATTACCGTTCTTCATAAAGCATATACGTTATTTATTTCAAAGATTAGAATTCAAAGATAGATGGAACAGACAGCTCCTAATATCTTACTAAATCCCAATTTTTTTATATCGAATATATGTAAAAACTTCGTGCTGTCATTTTGAAAGTAGCTATAAATAGTAATCAAATACATAATAAAAACAATGACATTAAATAGAAAAGGTCTATAAAAAGAAATGCTTCATCTTTTATAAGCGTACTTATACGTGATGAGAATGACCCAGCACATTTGAATATCATCTCTAAAAAATAACTGACAATAGATGCCACAGTACTAATACCTGCTGACAAAAAGAGCCATTGTTACTGACAAATTCCGGAATCCTTTCTAATAAAAAGTTTACTGCTACCCGTTTTTTTATCAAAAAAGGGCAAAGGAATCCAGTAGCAGGTTGTAATTTGTCTTTTTATTATTTAATGTCGTTAGTTGACGTTGGTTATCGACGTCTTCTTTGTGTTTTTGTTATTTGTGACAAACAGTTAGATATGTAATAAAAAGAAAAAAAAATAGAAATACTGACAACATTTAGAATTAACTAAATCAACTATAATTATAAAGTTTAGGCGGAAAGTATTCTGCACAGTAATTGATATCCTTGAACAGAACGTTGCTACACAACCAAAGGTCGCGGGTTCTCTTCCCGCTAAAAGCAAATGTACGGAAAGAATATCTGACATCTTGACCCCAAGTCCTTTACACATATTTTTATATAAGTATACAACTATGAGTAATATAAAAATATGAGTAAAGGACTTATTAATATCCGTAGATAATACCTTCAGTCTAAAAGTAATTAACCAGATATCTTAAATGCCGTAATTTAAACGTAGCAATTCATAATTAATTATAAGTGGGTAAATAGTATAACACAGTCATTATTTTCATTCGCGAAATGTACACACGATATTTCATGGCGCATTACTTATAGGTACGTGTGAGTAAGAGCCGGCCCTAACACAATGAAGCGTCTCCGAGACGCGGAAAGCAATAAAATTTAGTTACGAATCACAACGAACACGTGCAATGCACCCGATCGTAATTTAAAACGTTACCCCTTGATTTGTTTCCACATTAATTTTTACAACCGCAGTGTAATGGCTCCCTTCGTTTCCCGCTTTCTCATCACGCCGTCTCTCGCTCGCATTATTTATTTAACTTTTATTTTTTCGAGAAACAAGTAAAGCTATACCGGTTTCGGCGCAAATGTCGGCCAGCATTTAGCGATGTTACGTAACACCGACATGAAACTTAATAAAAGTAAGTAAAATAGTTTCTACTTGTCATAAGGTGTATGTCACGTGACCCTAAAACATGACGTAATTTCTCCGCGATAAAACTTCCGTCTGAAAGCGCAAAATGTGCCTTTCTCGAATTTCATCTGAAACAGATCAGCAGTTTAGTCATGGAAACAGTCCATATTTGTGTAGGTACTACTATTAATTCACAAGAATAACACTTAGTATGAATAAATAGGGTATAATATACTCAACGAGGATACTCGCTCATCAAAGAGTTAATTAGGCTACCTCACCAGTTTTTGCAATTCGGAGCCTTTTTATTGCCACTATATCAGATTCAATGAAAAAGTAATGTTACAATTTATACTCAAATATACGTAACCTACATGAAATATCGAAAGTTTCCCATCTTTTGTCTACCCTAAGATATAAGATCCTATAGATTTTGCTCTTATCCAGCATTTCTGCAATGTCATAAAGAAATCAAAGCTCGCGAAATGCACCAAACCTCGCCATAAACAAATCCCACAACCACAGTGTCGGCGTCAGGTTGGTGGTCTCTGTGGTAATGCAATCATTAATATAACGCTTCCTTTGTAGGGTATCCGGCGGTCTCTGTGTTAATGCAAAAATTAATAACCGCTTCTTTCCAGGTGGAGCCGACGGGCTCGGCGTCTTTAGGAGCAGCGTCGCGGGCGCTGTTCGTGGAGAAGGTGCGCGCTTCCAACGCGGCGTGTCAGGCCGGGGACTTCGCCACCGCCGTCGCGCTCTACACCGACGCGCTCACGCTCGACCCGGCCAACCATATACTTTACAGCAACCGGTAAGCGAATAGACCATCCGTAATGCAAACGAAGTACCCAAGCTAGGCACCAAGGTTTATGAGGCGCGACGTTACCCTCGGCTTGTTTAGAGGGCGAACGGAGCGGCCAACCTGGTTGCCTAAGATAAGAGTGGGTAAATTGGTAATCGTGACTCTCTCTTAGCGTCTAAGATTCTATACGCAACGAGAAGTTCATCGTTGAATGACGGTGTAAGGGGAAGGGACAAAATTTTACGTCACGCTAACTTAAATCTGTCTCTGAATGGATACCTTCTGATTCCTGTCCGTCTCAGGAGGAACAGAACAACATACCTATGTCTAACTTACATGGGATAAATCCCCATAGTAGCTCGCTATTATCGCTATAACCTCTGGTGTTACAAATGTGCATAGGCTGCGGTTACCGCTTACTTACCTGACTACTACCGACTCCCTTGCGATTATTAGATATCAAAAATAATAACAATTAACCCAATATTGATACTTGGAGGTGTTATTCAGTATCGAGATGCGATTATACAGGCATGATCTATAGTGACACCATAGGGCAGAGGTTGGCAAGTAGTTTTAGGTGGGGTCTGGATACTGTGGGAAAATTTTAATGATGTCCATAAAAAAAACTGATAATAATTAGGTGCTGCCTATTTATTATTATGGTTTCAAATCAAATTCTGAATTATAAACCATTAGACCTAAAATTTATGTGAAAAACTACACGTATGGTCTTAAGCCAGCTTTTTATAGTGTGGTTCTAGAGAGGATTTATTTATTACTTTACATATTAATTTATACTTGGTACGTTACAATATTTGGCGGTCCGAGGTTCGACCTTTCACGGTCCGCAAACGGACCGCGGTCCGATGCTGACCATTGCCCTAGGGACTTTACCGGATTACTCCGTTTCCTATCATCACAGGTGCCACAGGTCCTTACAAGGCGGCATCGAAAATTATACAAAAGAACTCAAGTTATAGGTACTAGCACAGAGTAATAATATACTACGTACTACAGAGGGTCACTGCCCGTACTTGAAAAGTTACTGCTATAACTCGCGCAAGAACAGCGACAGTGGTGAGTAATTGGAACTACAGCAAAGTTTATTCTGTTTGCCCGGAATAATACAAGATGGCGCTACAAGCACAGGTTAGTTGTTTCTCAGTAATAATACGCCATCTGTGTAAAATTCATGGTTTTAAAACAAAGATTATTTTGGTTTGCTTCTGAAGAAAATGTTTTATATTCATGTTTTTTACCTAAATTTAATGTTTTATCTCTCAATCAGTCTAAATGATGCCTGTAGCGACATCTGTCTGTGTCAAGTCTGTACGAAATCTAAAATGTATGGGACTGACCAGACATGGTACTAGTTAGAAACCGGGAGTACGCTTCAATTAGTAATATATCGGCGTTGTTGGCGATATGAAGATAGTGCCAATGTACTGGTTTGTAGTTATCTCCACTAATCATATACAAACGGTATGTTTCCATTATGTAACCAGCGGGATACTAAATGTAAGTGCGTTACTTACACTCGAATGACAGGGATAGATATAGGTGAGGTATTCACCTATGTAGCGAAGACACTGCTGTTTATAAAACTCCTAGTTGGTGCACTTAAACTAAATTCCTCCAAAATCTTTTCCTATTTATTCCGTATAAGACTGATGTCATATTATAGGATGAGGATTCAAGAAAACTCGTCGTCAAATTTTCGAATCATCCAGTACTGAAATCCCCGATCGTCAAATCAAGGATCATTAGAGATACCTTACCCTAGTTCTTATACCGAAACCACTGCCATCTTACCTGCCCCTGATACAGGGAATCAGCTTTTTAGATCATGCTTGTATGTCGTCATTAATCCATGGGGCATCTATAATCGTATATTTCAATTTAACATTATCAGAATAAGCCGTGTACTGTTGAAAGCCACTATCATGAAATTGTTCATAAACGATTCTGTTAGATCTGCAGTAAGGTACGTATGATGGGTTTTTCACTAACTCGACACAAGAGGCTGGACACACGTGTGTCTAGTTCGTGAAACTCAAAATGAATATAGCTTATTATTTCGTCACCTGGACACGCTAAGATTTTTACGTATGTTCACATAGTGCAACTTAAATTAAATTACATGAGGGCCACCTCGCCCGTCAGGGCACTTACTACATTTTTAGACCAAATAGAATTTAAAGTATCGCTCACTAGCAGACTAAACTAACAACACATTAATTGGATGGATATTAATATCATGGATAATAGCCACCATAAGCTATGTTATAGAGGTTCAAAGAGACACGTTTGTCTTAGTGGAATCACACTCTCAGTTAATTGGATGCAATAGAGTAAATCTTTATTAATCGCGAAGTGGCGCCACCTATTCATCTCTACGTAATGTAATGCCTCGACAGTTGACGTTGAGTGGGAATAACAAACTCCTAATAGAGGAAGATCCCAGAGCCCCCAGACGTCACTCATTTTCTGATGGAAAAAATATATACGAGTGAGTAGTGGTGGGGTGTACTATGATCATATGACATGTTGCTACCTTGGCCAGACGGCCAATTTTCAGGTAGCAATTAATCAAGGTACATAAAAACACTGCTCACCTCACTTAAATTCTGATAGCTGATTTTAACATATATTTTACACTATATCGTTAAAAATCAGTATTCATTACTCCCAGACACATGCGGTCGGCGGTTTTACCTTACAGACGCTTCAAAGCTCTGAGAAAAATTAATTTAGGTCACTTATTTTCTGATGCTTGATTTTTATATATGTTATTCAGACAACTATTCTAAAACGTTTTGCAAACGTACAGACCGATCCAAGGGGCCAAACATTCCCCAGACCCAATTTTAATGTCGCTGAGAGTATGAGCGTGTTATATTTATTGATTAAATATAATGAAGTGTAAGCAAGATACTCTAATTCGTTATAGATTCTAGTCCTAATCCTATCATGGATACTAGGAAATAAAGATAAAACAAAATTCCATAATAATCTCATAATATTTATTCTCTAAATATATTGAAAAACACAACCACCGGTTCGGAAGGCAGATTCTATCGAGAGGAAGCCTACCCTCTGACCAGGAACTGGTCAGAAACTCAATAGTCAGTTTTTAAAATCACAATGTACGATTTTCACACTTTCAAATCAACAAAATATAGTTAGCATATGTTATCATCATATTATACCAAATATGTACGATCCTAACACATAATATATTTTCTCAAAGTATCTAATATCACAACTATTACTAAGACAAATTACTTAGCTTGTATAGTCTCGTGGTCGATGAACAACTGACATTATTTCTGGAAACACCTTATTTATACGATTGGATTCCCGCCATTTTGAACACAAAATATTTGCACAATATTTGTTAATATTGTACAGTTTCTAAAATACATTTTAAGTTCTACTTATTATACATCTATTAATTAGAACTTGTGTTAAAACCATTTGCCCAATGATTAATGCCTATAAATACTTTTGGACAATATCCTACGGATTTCTACAACATGTTTTACAAACTCACATTTAGAACGTCGCGCAACATGATGATACGATGTTAAAAAATGTTGCTATAATAATAAATTTTTCAGAAAACTAATCTTTAAAATCTATTTGAATAATTGTTATACATTTTAGTTATTTATTAATGATTTACGAATAATCTGTCAAGCGCGGGCATTATCCGTGCGCATGAGTGCGAGTGAGACATACCTGAGTACCATACTCTCTCTTTCTCTCCTTCGGTTTACTCTTACTCACTAGTCAATGTATGGCGTCTGTTGTATAAAATATTTGTCCGATTTTTTGGAGTTTTGTAAGGTTCGTTAGCAATAAATAATTATTTGAAAAGATTAATTAACAAAATTATATAATAAAAATATTTGTCCGATTTGTTTGAGTTTTGTAAGGTTCGTTAGCAATAAATAATTATTTGAAAAGATTGCTGTTATTTAATTAAATTATTAATACTTTGTAAAACTCTTGATATTTACTTTAAAAAATTAAAATTAATTCGATTAAAAAAAATGAAAATTCATAAAACAGTTTGTAAGGCACAATTCTATGATTATTGCGGTCAGACGAGCACTTTTCTCAAAGTTAATCTTTGATTATTTACGTGATTTTCTAATTTTTTTTTAAAAAATAATTCTCTATTAAATAAAACAAATATGAAAAAGTAAATTTTAATTACTAATAGGTATGCATTTTTATTTACATTTCAACATTAATTCCGACTTCTACATATCTACACGCATAATACGCACGGATAATGCCCGCGCTCATACTCTCAGCGACATTAAAATTGGGTCTGGGGAATGTTTGGCCCCTTGGATCGGTCTGTCCGTTTGCAAAACGTTTTAGAATAGTTGTCTGAATAACATATATAAAAATCAAGCATCAGAAAATAAGTGACCTAAATTAATTTTTCTCAGAGCTTTAAAGCGTCTGTAAGGTAAAACCGCCGACCGCATGTGTCTGGGAGTAATGAATACTGATTTTTAACGATATAGTGTAAAATATATGTTAAAATCAGCTATCAGAATTTAAGTGAGGTGAGCAGTGTTTTTATGTACCTTGATTAATTGCTACCTGAAAATTGGCCGTCTGGCCAAGGTAGCAACTTGTCATATGATCATAGTACACCCCACCACTACTCACTCGTATATATTTTGTCCATCAAAAAAAAAGTGACGTCTGGGGGCTCTGGGATCTTGGACTATAACGATGCTTACTTAAAATTGAAAATAGATACAATTTATTCGGATCATCTGACACCAAAAGACATAACGTTTTCCTTAACTAGACATGCAATACTCTAGCTAGCTAGCTACGTTTTTATTAGCTAGGTAATCGTCGTTCAAAAAGCATAAGTAAAGAATTTCTACTATTAAATCTTAATATATAATATATCATATATGTTTGAATTAGTTTGTTTCGTTTGGATAACCGAAGTATACATCTCCGCAATACCTCCTAATATAGCAAGAGTATTAAATGAATTGTGTTAACATTATATTGTTTCTGCAGGTCCGCGGCAAGATTGAAGCAGGGACAGTTTGCAGCTGCTCTTCAAGATGCCACAAGAGCTCGAGAATTATGCCCAAACTGGCCCAAAGCCTACTACAGACAAGGTATAAATGTTTAGAATACAATAACACACAATATTGATTTCAAAACAACTGGGTTACTGCATTCGCGATAAGTTATCATTTTGCTTTTATACATTTAGCAACTAAATATAAGTAAATATAGGCTAATGCTTTAGAATAACTTCCATAGCTAGATAATAGGAGATCCTGTATGAATAAACAAAAATTTTACAAATCACATCTCATCAGTAAGAAATTTCAAATTGTTCATCTATTTTTAGTCAAGTTCTAACTTTTATAAAATAAGTAATCAAGTTCGCTGGTGGCAAAAGGAAATTATTACAATATTCAAAGGAAACGGTTGTTTCAAGTCTTTTTAATCAAAGGTTCTCCACGATACGATGAGGTAACTGTAAAAGAAGATTAAAAAGGAAAACAGGCATAGTTTTAATAAGGAAATATTAAAGTAGTAGCTTCACATGTGGCTACCATATCGGTTTGATATTGACGTTAATTTATTATCCGGTCTAATCACTACATACCAATCTTGTTACAAAAATCAAACAATACATCATGTGTTATAACAGTAACCAACAGTAACTATCATCTACTTACCAATTCAAATACGACATTATTAATTACGACTAATACATTCACTCACATTATAAACTTTACGCCTATGGTAATAAGGATTCTGATACTACATTCATATAAATTGTACAAATCCTACTTGTTTCTGCCATTGTGTTTATGAAAGTGAAACTTTCACTCAGACAGTAAGTACTTGGCAAAACAAAATACATAATTATGATTGGCCGATACAATTGGTGCCTGGAGGGTATATACAATATGTAGTATCCGCAGCTGTCAGTATTGTATTTAATAACTGTATTAAGTAGGCATCAAAGTTATGACAGACAATCACGATTTAAGCAAAATCCTTTCTCTTTAAGCCTAGTCCAACAATTATGCTAAGTTAACATTGACATAATCTAAAGCTGTTTCAACAGCGGGCTAATCGGCTTTTTAAGGTATTAAGGTAGTTAGCACAAGCAGTCAATTGACATACTTTTTACAGCCTATAACTTAGAACGCTAGAGTTAGATTTTGTATCATAGTATAAAACTGTCAAGGATGGAAGGAGGCGTGACATTATGTATGTATGTATGTATAAAACTGTGACTTTACAATAACTTTTTCATAAATGTTAAGTTAAAAATGAATGTCACACCAATTCCCTAGTTCAAAACTAAGCTTATGTTTGTACTATGGATACTAAGTAAACGGATAGACATACACAAATACGTTTATAAAAATTCATGACTCAAGTACAAATATCCATGTTCATCACACGAAACATTTGCCCCTAATGTAATTTGAACCCACGACCTTTGGTTTCGTGGCCAGGGTTTCGACCACTCGACCAACGGGCTAGTCAAATCTGTAAACCAAATTTCTAAAATTAAAGTAACATTATTTTGGCTTAGAAAATCGTGAAAAAAAAAAGTCGAATTGAGAACCTCCTCCTTTTTTTTAAGTCGGTTAAAAAGTAGTGACATGTGGCTAGCTTGTCAACTACATCATCACAAACCCAATACCTGGTACACTATTAGTCGCCTTTTACGACAAGGAGCACATTTGGTACATTATTTTTGAGTCCTAGATCAATTAGTCTTATCTATTTATAACTTGACGAATTAAAAAAATTGTCCTTTGTTAAAAAATAAGTCTTGAAAAAAATTATGTATAGTGTCAACCTCCTTCGTTACGACAAATACGAGAAAACACTGCGAACGACAGACACAAATGGAATTACAACCAGCGTGCAAACACAGATGTGCACTTAACGTAAAAACCGTTGTCTACTTCCTACGCGTTTTGAGCCTGGTTCCCGTTGGCGCGGGAGTGCGTGACTGAGATCGTTCGCCTTAGTTCCTCCAGCTCTAGATAAACGGCAATCATGTCGGTTAAAATCAATGTACATTCGCGTAATTATTTCATTACGCTTACCTATTTGTTGTCAAATCTTTTTGGATTACCAGTAACTCCTTGTTTGAAGTACCAGATGTGTTAATCCCGATGAATTAAATATTGGTTTGTGACTTTCATGTAAATTATATTTCGGCAGTATTTGAGGCACAAATATACAAACATCATGAAACCTAACATAGATGTGTTTTCCAACGCGTAGTCACAACTTCTTTGCGTTTTATCGGAATATGCTTTTCGTTTCATCGTTATATTTTCTTAATAATAAGCAAAATAAAATAAAACATATCGACAACCAAACACATGGCAAAAATTTTGATTTACCCCGGCTAAGCAGCAATGGACGAGTTGTAACTGGTGATGTACAACACAAATGTATGGCGCCAGTACGCAGGTGTCAATGAAACTGAGACAGAATATTTCTTCAAGGACCTGTTCCTTCCATATTTTTAATATAACCTCTTTAACTAGTAAATAAAAAAATATACATAAATATAAACAGCTCCGTATTCCTTGCGCACGTCTATACAAACCCGCCAGTAACATATGGGAATGCTGCGCCTGCGCCGCCTGACGTAGACAAATGCGTCCGGTGGACTTGGCCCAATCGTGCTCTCGATGGCCGCTTTCAGCTCGTAGACGGTTGAGAACCAATAAAAAGGCTTGTTTTATTAATCTCTAATTTAGAGAGAACTGTAGCAGAGGTATTTACTTTAATAAAGGATTTTCCTTCTCTAATTATAGAGATACTATACATTTTTATGACATTCTGCAAAAAAATATAACAAACCCACATTTTCCCCATGTAAATCCATAAGTTTTATCAATTAAATTTCATGAAGGGTTGAATATTAATTAACATTCATATTATGTACCATTTGCATAAATTAAGCTTGCAAAAGGAGATCGCCATTACGTAGCCAAAAAATATTTACGAGTAGTCTGCAACTGAAAAAGGGTTCAGATTAAAAGATAAAAGGATTGCTCGAATATAGATACTCTGTATGATCTGACCATAATAATAGGCTATTTGACTAGATTCTGAAAACCATCGCACTTTATTTAATGATACATAAGGACCACAGACCACAGAAATATAAGGACTCTAGGAATAACATTTATTTTAATTTATGTGAAGTATTTCAAATAAAAAAATAAAAATAAAAATACACTGATTATTTGCAGCAGTTTTTACATTCCTAAGTTCAGGTAAGTAGAAGTCGGGATTATTTTGTTATCGGAATATCAACTTTCGGCATATTTTTTATATTTATAACGGAAATTGCTTTTAAAATTCGTAATTAACGCGGATGACAATAAATAAGTAATTAGTTTTTATACTGTCAAATAGCCTACTGCTTTACCTTCTAGATACATTGTCACCTCTTTCGGGCCTTGTCATTAGTATAGTACCTTAAGGGATGTCTCCGCTTTTCCAGTCTCCGTTTTCCGCTCTCCCGACTTACTAAGCGCTTCACTTGGACTAAACAGAGTACACAAGCGTAGGCTCAAATTAGACGCCCGTATCCACGGCCATCGCGGAGGTTTCACTTACAGGACATTCTGATCTCATCCAGAGATTTTGATAGAGCTTTAGCGAGTGTAGCCATAAATCTAGCCAGCAAACCAAGAATTATTGCCAGGATTAATGAATACGCCTGCCACTTGTACTCCTATAAGAAATGCATCCTTTCCTATGTACCGGTTGCATTATGCTTTCCGTGCTTCGGAATAAAATAAATCAATGGTGTACATATTATATTAATGTACATTAAAATGTTATTTGTTATCATATTTAGTATGCTAGGTGGTCATCATTGTATATAATCGAGAAAATAATTCTATTTCTATAGCCTTTTTTTTTCTCCTATTTTTTATAACACTAATATTAATTACTACATAATATTTGTTAAATTTTGAATAAAAAATATATCAATAACATGACGGAGATCTTACTCTTTTGTTGTGACGAAAACGTTTTGTTTATGGTTCAAAAATATTTTTTAGAACGCCTATGAATCTAACAAACACCATACCGTAACATAACCATACACATTTCCATTCAAGTCAAAATAGCCGTTCATCAGCGTCTGTTAACATTATTGTAAAGCAATAAAGCAACGGTTTTAACTAAACGCACGCAAATTACAACAACACGCAAGACAAACAAAAATAACTTAACAAAAACGGCAAAATTTATTTATCACACAATCAAAACGCAGTGTGCATTCACCAAACCAAATAATATAGAAGCGTGAATTGGCCGTGTTTGCCACACACAGATTACCGCCGAGGGCCATAAAATTAATAAGCTTGTCAGAACTGGTGTTTTATGATATTGTCTTATTGATGACTGGTCTTTAATCATGTAACCGAGCCTGTAATAGACTACTGTTCATTTGCAATAATGAAATAATGAACAATCAATGCGTTTGTTTTTTATACTACCACCAACGTATGATAAAGGAATATTTTATGTAAAATCGAAAAAGCCTAACGACTTGTTTAACAAAATAATATACATATTCGGGAATGTTAAAGTATAAAAATAAAAATAAAAACATTCGTGCCTTTTATTCACGTATAAAAAAAAATAGCTCAAACAGTTTTAAAACTTTTAATAACCATAAAACCTCTTTTCATTAAATTCGTGTTCAGTAAACCTGGCCAGATATTTACATCGAATAAACTTTTTTAATTATTGTTTTGTTTTCTCGACTGTGTTTAAGCTAAAAAACAGCGCATACGTCTAATTTATAGCGACTTAACACGGCATAGGTACATAATTTCCGTGTGTATTCTAATTATGATGTTATTTTCCCTGGTTTTATTGTTGTTACGACAGGAATTTAAAAGAGTTATCAAGATAATAATGAATTTTAAATTCGATTCAACACGAAATCATTATTTTACTAGATTGTAAAGTAACTACATGAAGTTGTTATTTGGGTACGGCTAAAGATTTGTCGTTATCATTACACAACCATAATACATTAGTACCTATATACTTTATGAAAATTTGGCACCAATCATTTTAATAAGTCGAAACAAATCGCATAAATAGTAGTAATACATACAAATAATTTACTTTTCATTTTAAAACTTTGTAAAACGCTAGTTACCCCTTTTGAAAAATCAACTCGAAAAATGTAACTATAATTTTTCTTAGTGTTCCATTAGAGTCTAGCGAATCGTGCGATTCCGTTATAGTCCTATAACAATTAACCATATATAGAATAAAATATTTATGTTTCGTTAAGATAAATGTATGTATTGATATAGGTACACATAAATAAGAGGCAGATATCATAAGCGCGCACGATGTGAAGACTCGAAAACGTCCTAATTGGGACGACACATTCACACAGAAACACATAGCCACAAACACAAGCTCGAACTCTTTTTTTTTCAAATAGAGATTTAATACCCCTAATTTTTTGGTACACAGGTGTGGCCCTCCAATGTCTGGGCCGGCACGGGGAGGCGCTCGCCGCGTTCAGCTCAGGGCTGGGCGTGGAGCCCTCATCACGGCAGCTGCTCGCCGCGCTGGTGGAGGCCTCCCTCAAGTCTCCCCTGCGGGCCACACTGGAGCCCACCTTCAGACAGCTGGAGGCCATGAAGCTGGATCAATCGCCTTTCGTCTTGATTTCGGTAAGCGTTTCTGTGTCGACGTTTTATTTTATAAAGAACATTACAGACAATATCACATACATACGTTTCCATATGGTCCCCAAGTATGTAGCTTAAGTACTTGGATTACAAAATTTCGAATCAATTAATACCCATTTCTAAAATTAATAGCTATAAAAGAAGTAGCTGTTGGTCTGGGACTCAAAAAGAATGTACCAAATGTTTTTATAGCTTAGTGTGTTGTAAAAGGTGACTAATAGTCGTAGTAATAGGTACTGGGTTTGTGATTATATAGGCCGTCGCCTATCCACTTGTCACCACTTTTTCACAATTTTAATCTAGCCCAACTAAAATTTATTTTTGGTTTAACCTAGTTAGTGGATAATTTTTCTTAGGACTCTGCTTACTGGAATATATATTATAAAAATATCACTTAAATGTCACAACTAAGATGGCGGGTTTTATCACAATATGATTAGCTATTTTATAAAAGATTACAGTATAAAGCCATTGCTTTTAAATTCATTAACATAAATCTATAAACAACAATCACACTTACAGATTTTCAATATGAATACGAACTCAAAGCCACTCAAGCACATGATCAGAATTTAAATAAGAAACAAATTGATTGTTTTTATTTGAGCACAGCACAATTCAAACTCGAGACTTACGACCATCGGCCCTAAAACGATTTAAAGAGAATTTGCATTTATACATACCTACAGATTTACCGAGCTAGCTGAATGAGTTACTTTACCCAACAATTCGACTGTTTTAAAACAAACCGTCGTTATTTTACCGAAAAAGGCAGCATAAATAGGCAGTAAAGTCGTATAAAATATTGTGTGAATCGAGGATAGGGCTGGCGGTCCGTGGATTGTGTTTCTTTGAAAGTTATCCTGCTGTAGTAAACTTGAATCAAGTTCTAGGTTTAGCTAATATATAGATGAGACCGAGCGCAATGTGAGCTTACTTTTAAACAAAGACATTTTCTTTGATTCCCTTATGTCTTGACTAAATACTTTCTTTTTTTTAACACTTTAACGATTAATAAACGAAAAATCTTTAAACCAGCGATGGAAGATTTATACAGAGCAAGGTAAAATATCTTGCAGCAGGAAACTCATTTTAAATTTAGGAATTGTCTGTCCTACATTCAAAAACACCTTTGTACATTTTGTATACTTAAATCATCAATCTAAATAAGTAAATACAAAACTGTTAATAGCTACATCATGCTATTTGCATTGAACCATAGCAAAATCGTTTGTCGTTATGTCCAAGTATAGGTAGAGTAAAAAAAAAAAAAAAAAAAAATGATGTATGATAAATGCATATGAAATATGACGATTCATCATCTTCCTAGCGTTATGTCCCGTGCTTAGACGGGGTCCGCTTAGACCATGATCCAGGATTTAGCGAGTCTGGTAATTACATTGAAGCGACTGCCGATCTGACCTTCGTAACCCTAAGATAGGGGAACCAGACAATTTTTGGATATGAAATATGAAATATGACGATTGCGTTTCTTAAAAAGCATATATTTTTTTATATGGTTTTATTATTTAATATAGTAATAGCAGTTCGAAACAAGTACTAGTACTTAGTATTGTTGCTACCCCAAGGCGTAGACGCACACGGCAGCCCTAATTCTGCGGCTGTCGATGCATCGAATTTAAACTTATTTATGCCGTCCAGAGCGTCCTGTTTAAACGACATCTGATACGGGACGCGGCATACGCTCCCAAAATAATGACAACCATTAACGTACCTCGGGAAATATACCGATTGTCACTCACTTTGCTTTTGGGGGCCTGGTGTTGGGCGTCTCTCGATTTCTTCACTCATAACTTGTGGTACGACTTATTTATATTAAACTTTTTTACTAATGTAAATAAAGTCGAAATAATAAAATAAAAGACATAGGTAATCATTTATGTCTAATAACCATTAATATCTCCCTTATTTTTGTATCCACCGGGAATATATTTACATAATATGTAGGAAGTACGAAATTAGTAGACGACTCAATACTATGCTCACATCTATAGTCGTATAGTCTCTATTTTCAAATACAATTCTCAATTTCAAACACAATTTACGAGCCAATGAAAATCATATATATTCAAGTGATGCGTCATTTGCGTTAAATAAATTAGCCTGTTTTCTTTAACTTTGCTACTCACGTCAGTAAAAATAATGTTAGGATATATAAAATAAAATTATATACCATTTAAATAAAAAACCTAGGTATTTTTTATTTATTTATTTTTAGTTTTATTTTATTTATTTATTTTATTCTGTAAATTTATTGTGGATATTTGTTACTTTTCAAAATTGCAGAGTTTTTAATATTTTATTGCTATCTTATTAGTTTCACCCAGTAGATGTAAAACTCAACATTATGAGCGTAGAAAGTAGAGACATTTAATTCTCGTTCCGCAGGTTTACCGACGAATCTAAAAAAATAAACGCAAATAACTTGTAGCGGAGTCAAAGCAAACAACTGTCGGTCCACAAGAAATGGCCCGTAATCGTAAATCTACGGAACCGTAATTAAGTGGGGCCTGCGGATGCTTGGCCAGTTTTTACATATCTCAACATTGAGAAGAACAAGACAAGAAAACCACACTTTTAACAGTCCCCGAAATGGCTTTTTATATAATAGTGGCTGCATATTTAAGAGTAATGCCGTTTGTACGAAAGTATATGAAATTAAACTGTCACGAACAATTTTAATCTTCCCCGCCAAAACTGTTGTACCCATGAAACGTACCTAACTGAGAAAATAAATCTTAAGGTGTAAACACGTTGGAATCCACAAACGAGCGTGTGTTCGCGTAAATACAAAAAGACAAGCCAACCTACAACCTTACTTAGCATTCATTTCTTCAGCCAATTCAATGGAATGGTACCTCCTAAGTCACTCCCACGGCGGTGGTTTATTTCGTTAGAGGGATTTCTTCCAGGTCCTTCATGTCGTGCTTAGCATAAGCAAATAGGCGAGCCTGTCTACACTAGATTAGATGTCTCTGTCAATCGGTTAGACGAGCAGCCAAGTCTGGCCAGGAAAAATAACAATCCACGAGATGGTAGCTAGAACATAAGGTACAGAAGGTTCGGGCGCGGGTCAGCCGATATCAAGTTTCTCTGTGAGAGATCGTGGTTGAGGTTGTGTTTCAGGGACTAATCGTTAAGGAGCATTGAAATCAAACATTACAATTTTATACTACTGAGACTAACTCTTAGATCTAAATACAGCGTAATGAATACAATCCATAGATAAAATTGAAGAAGTATTTTAATTTTATACCTACCTACTTATTGTATTTTTTGTAGAAAACGTACGGCAGAATGAACAGACATACAGTGGAACGCAACTCTTTCGAAGAGTCTCAAATCTGAAACTGGGATGTATAACATCTGCTACGAGCAGAGGATATTTTTTCTATCTTATGAACACTGTCTAGCTAATGCCTTGACAGCTTCACATACGTATTGTTTGGATTCTCTTCTATTTCTGAGCCAAAAATGTTTAGTTATTATTAAGGGAAAAATAGTTTACTAGGTATAAATGCCGCCGAAAGAACAAGATGTATTTAATAATATAGGAATATAAATTTCACGTTTAGGGGGAAGATCGGAGGGGTAACTATATCCCGAGAAAACCGGGTCTCTGATACAATAAACAATACCACATTCTCACTGCTCAAGTTGTCTTATTGCATCACTCCGTGCTGAGATGAGCACGGAGTGATGCAATACTGATGGCTATCGTCCCCAGCTAATAGGGAGTGATCCCTCTGCGTGTTGGTACTTGGCCAGCATTAAGCGACCCATACAGAAGGTTAATTTGCATACATTCCTGCCCGCGCCCGAGCCGCACTGGCGACATCTGAACATTTTTCGGCGCATTCGCCGCGGACAATGGACCAGAGTGATCAGAGCCATAAATACGCGGCCGTGAATTTACATACAATCTGCGCGACAGTTGATCGGCAGGGGAGGGAGCGTACGAAATGGCAGCGATTATAGGGATAAGCGGTAGTCTGTGCGGTGACCAGGATTGCAAATGTACATAGAAATGAAGCCGGATTTTCCATATTAGCCGACTCAGCCCGGCCATAGATACCGACGGATATTAGCCGTAGTCGATATGCAAATAACATCTATACCAAGCTTCTTATATACTTTATACAGAATTGTGCACATAAGAAAAATAGAGGTCAAGAGTGTACAAGCCTTGAGCGAACTTAAAAAAAGACAACCTCAGAAAATTGTAAGACAATTCACTTATCAAAACTAATATTTTGTTATAATCACACGCAAGCAATAATCATATGATTTACAAGTGTTAATTCCCACCTAATTTGGAATTTATAAGCTGAATACACTGATTTAAGATACGTGCAAAGGACTGATAAATAATAATATGAATCATTATCACCTTGCCCTTCGCTCAGTTCATCTGGGGTCGGCGCAGCATGTCTTCTTCTTCCATAAGTCCCGGTCAGCCGTCATCAAGCTATCCACTCCCATTTAACTCATATCATCTTTCACACAATCCATCCATCTCTTATTTGGCCTTCCTCTTCTTCTCCATCCACTAACATTTATACTCATCACTCTCTTTGTCACATGTCCTTCCTCTCTTCTCATCACATGCCCATACCAAGATAAACGGTTTCCTCTCATCTTATCTATCATTGGTGCCATAAATAATAATATGAATATAGTCTTAAAATTAAGATTGCAATATAAAGCCAATTTAGAAACAATTTTAGAGGGGTCAATGAAATCTCTCAATGAAAATGATATGGGTGGCTGCCGGTGCAAATTACTAATGACGAAATAATCGTTTTCAAATTTGACAGGGCCCATGGTGGTTAGTGAAGTTTTCTTTCGGCATTTTTAATGTTTAAGTGTAATAAAGAGTTGTCTGTGAGTCAGTTGGTTTCTACTAGTTAAATAAGACTGTTATAGTTTATTAAGTAGTTTTAAAAACTATTAATATGTAAAGTACTCAAAGAAAAAAAATGGGTTTGGGTTTCCTATTGTCGACTAGTCAAAAAAAGACCCTAATATAAATCAAATAAAAATTTGTCCGAATATGAAGCCCACACCACTGCACACAGATGTTATCCACCAATAGTAATGCCCTAAACAGATATAAGATAGAAAATTTCTTGAAAACACCCTCCTTGGGTGTTCCCAAAGCTTGCATAATTGCTTCATACCGAGATAAGTTCAAATCGTTCGGGAAGTTTACTGTTCGTCCTTAATGCGTACTTTAATGGCTCCTTATAAATTCGATGTGCTTTTTGCCGGCGATGATACTCAAATTCCCATTTTGTACATTAGTTTATTATTAAGACGGTATGGAATGACGGTAGGGCAGTAAAATTATCAGTAAAAGAAATGGAATGCTTGAATAATGCGGCTGAAGTGGCAATGGACAGGTCACGTTGTCGGGGACCGTGGCGGAGTTCTTTGATAAAAGCACAGTAGTCGTTCGAGAATAAATATGGTACAGATAGCTCGTGACACAATCTCATATCAAGTTATACTTAAATATCACAGGGAAACAAATCAATCTTAACTGTACCAAGGTTTGAATTCGTTGTTTAGGCCGAATGTAACACTAACATAACCCTGAGAATAAAATGTATCAATTGTTAAAAGCAAAATTTTGTATATACATCTTTTTTTTATTTGAACTTGATAAATTATTTAGATCTTTAAATAGGTAGGTATTGTTATTTTATCTAGATTGTGTAATTATCCCTATTGCCTCACGCGACATGTGTACTTGCTTAACTCTATTTTTTATCCCAATGGCGATCGTAATAGCTTCCAATACGTGTCTAAACTAAATGAACAACATTCTTATTATTGGTTAATAGTTTTACTATTACATTGATGGTTATCAAAAGATCGTTGACGTCAGCCATCTGATGTATTCGCCGAAAGTCTTGATACGTGAGTCACGCGTTGTTACCCTACGACGTTCGCGGTGACTTTGAGACGATTTTGTTTTGTTTCAACTTAAAACCGACTGGTCCGAATGCTCCCTGATTTAATGTTAGCTTCCTAAACAAAGGAGCCCAGCCCCGAAAGGTTTACGAGTTTGCGCTGACTAGGAAATAACTGTAAATAAAATGATTCGATTTATGCGCGAGCGGATTTATGTCATAAGGAACTTTGGGCCTTTCATATTTACATAACATAAAATAGATTTAACGCTTTATTAAATACTTTAACTTACAAGGTTTAGTGGAATTTGCTCTAAAACCTCTATTTATTGCTTGTCACTTCCGTAAGATGGAGCGTACCAGTCAACTCTCTCAGCCCATAAAAATCAACGGATAGTTTTATAATTTTAGGAAGACATATTTTTTAATTTGGACATTGTTTATAGTATACTTTTGTGTCTTTATATTTTAATATATTACACATTTTATCATTTATGACCGAAGAAAACTTAAAAAAATATCTATGGATATTTTTTGAGATATTTTATACCACTAGTGTCTTGTCAAAGTTTGTACTCCTATTTTATTAGGTGAATGATAAACTGTTGTGTCAGGGTACCTTAGTGGCACTATGATACTGGTCTTTTGATACTGATATAATATTTTGTGGCCAGGTCGTGGGGCAGGAGTTGCTAGCAGCTGGTCAGTACCAGGCAGCTGTCACCGTGTTGGAAGCGGCGCTGAGAATCGGATCGTGTTCCTTGAAACTAAGGTAAGTCACAAATTCTGAACATAAATAATGCCGATTCTGAAGTATCAGAATCAATTTAGTCCCCTATTGTGTTTCATAATTTTATACAAGAATGCTACTTTTTTGACTGTGTACTCAGTATCATTCAAATATCAAAAAAATCGCACCAACCATTTAAGAATATAGTACTTGTTTCACAAAATTAAATTACAAATCGTTTAAGTCGGATTTCTTCCAAGTTAAATAAAACGAATTGCTGTGAGCTAACCGTCTATATTCGACCGATGTTATGGTCAATTTTAATTACCCGAAGTCTTTGAACTTGCTATCTTATAAATAGCCGTTTGGCCCCGCTCGCCTGAGCAAATCCCTTGGCAACAATTTCACACCTTCAATAACGATCAGCCTCAGACCTTAATAAGAAGAAGACAAATGACTCCCTTGCGAATCTTCACGTTCATTAATGCCGTAACATTATTATTTTTAATCGCCAACCGTATATAACCAGTTGACAGTGGATAATTTACTCAGATATATTCCTATCCCGACCAATAAGGTTTTAACTTTAAAATAATAAAGCTCAAATTCGAACGAGTCGCCGAAAGAGTTGTGCGTACTTAAGAAACGGTTATCTTTGTCGGAATTTCGACGTTTTGATTTATAATGTTCGAGTGTCGAGGAAATAAAGACTTCATAAATTCCGGCGGAATATACACCGTCGGCTTTTAATAAGAGCACCAATGGCCTAATTGACATTTCAGCATTTTACCGATGGAATTGTATTGTAAATTATAGCCCACCTGTACTGTCTATGGACGTCGATACATAATATAGGAACATGCCTGTTTAGCATTTTGTTTTAGCTCTCTGGCTAACTTTGTATTCACCCTACCACATACGACATGCCTTGAGAAACTAATTTGCATATTAACTATTTATGTTATATTTCAACTTGGAGCACTGTTTTATCGTTTACATACTATTTATTTAATCTAAAATGCAAAATTATTATAAAGTTATTATTTAGAAAACTCAAACAGCGACGATGCTATCGGCAGTTCACCGTTCACTGGGATTATAGCGCGGCTCAGGCTTCGTGTGGTCAAAATGAATATTGGCACCAATAGTTATTCCATTTGATATTTACATAAAACTGTAAATATACTTACATAATTTTATATTTGCCTAATGGTAACAACAACAAGTAGCTTATTGCTTGTAGGGCTCTGCCTACCTACTTGCCCCTCATTTCTTAGTTATATTCTAAAAATATTTTCGTTACGAACTGATTTTGAAATTACTGGTTTTAAAAACAGCAACAACCTTTAAATATTTTTATTTTGTTTTATCAATTTCAATATCCACTTCATTTTCAAAAGATACTATCAGCAAATGATATGTATAAATGGATACAGGTTTAATATACTTTCCACCCTTTTAAGTCTTAAACACTGTGATTTACAACTTCTTGACGTTTGTTATTTGATTTAAAATTACTTAATTTTCTGCTTTCTGCATCAGGGGTTTAATTACAAATTTATCTGAGCTGTAAAAACGACGTCACCAAGCATTTTAAGATCTTAATTTAAACGTTAAAATTAAGAAGTGAAATTAAAGAATTCGCATTTCATATTTGAGCTTTAAATAGAACTTTAAAGGGAACATCATGCCAATATGGACTTTAAATAAATACGTAACAAGGCGAATATGATGATGCATAATTCTCGTTATGATTGTATAGAAACATGTACGGAGCGGCCCGGATCGTAGGCTCTCGTGCGTGCGCGAAGTGCATTCGAGGTGCAAACAATTTGTTGCTGCTCGCTAGGCATTTGATAAGGTCTTATTTAGCACCTGCCTCCCGCGCGCAGGAGCGTCGTACGTCTAACAACGGCGAGAGGTACTGCGTGTAAACGAAACGATGTGGAAACTAGCAAATCACTTTGGCAATTACATTTTGAGGTAGACGTTGACCTTAAAGCCGGTTCCGAATTGAAAAGCTTTCGAGAGAAGATTATTGAAGTATTGCCTAACATATGAGAAATACAATGCACAGTTTGAAAAGTTTTGCAGAAAAGTCTTAATTAAAGCTGGTTATTAAACTCTGACAAATCAGCATTTTTGAGTCCTTCGATATTTAATCGTAGGACAGATAAATATTATAGAATTATAGATATTCTAGCGACACTTAAGTTTTTAAACTAATATACAAATTTAAAGATAAAGATAACGTCATTCTAACATTATTCTATCGCAAAAGGCTCTTTCAAAATATGAAATATACTACTGCATCCATTCTGTTTGAATAAAAATACTTATTTCATGCGCTGAGCCACCAACAGGCACAACATGTTTTTAAGCTGACATGGATAGTTGTAATTATGAACGCGAAAGCTTCCACTATCAACACATTTACATGCCATCTGAACCAGAGATAAGTTAGAGGGACTTTTATTTGAGTTACACGCTCAAAACTAAAACACAACATCGTTTAAATAAGTGATCATACATACATACATACATATCATACATCACAAGCTCGATGGCGCATTCGGTAGTGACCCTGCCCCATGCGCCAAGAGTTGTGGGTTCGATCCCCACCCAGGACAAACGTTCATGTGATGAATACTTGTGTTTGTTCTGTGTCTGGGTGTTAATATCCAATATTTAAGTATATATTTGTAATACCACTGTTGTTTCTGATATCCGTAACACAAATGCTTAAGCTACTTACTTCGGAGTCAGATCAATGTATGTGATGTAGTCGGAATGGACCATGGATATTTGTACTCTAACTATACTAACTAAACTTCACGCCACTTCCCTAGCGGGTAGTAGTATGTAGTTATTTGTACTCGAGTCATGGATAAACGTATTTAAGTGTGTCTATCCGTTCACCTAGTAATTATTAATTTGTTTCTAGTGGAACTGTCTAATGGTGGATTTGTACTTTTATTTCTCATCATTTAAATACCTCTCACAGCCGCAGTGCATGGCAGTAGCGTATAATATAGATGAAGTATTAGATACACTTTACTCAATACGTCCTATTCAACAACGCAAAACCTTTTATATACCACACGCCTTCGTCCTCCTTAAAAATCCTTTTTTTTTACAAATCAGTGTCAGCCCTTTAGCTTCAAGCAACAGCCGCGCGTTGAAACCCACACCTCGAGAGATGTTATCGCGCCGTTGATGGATCGAATCTGTATCGATACGGGCCTATTCTGTGCGGCCGGAATTTTAACGATTAATGCGGAATGTGCCGCGATCCGAGCCAGATTAGATTATTGTTGACGGACGATCAATTATCGGACGCGGGAAGCCAGGAAGGAAGATGTGTTTTATGAATTGGGACTATTTTTCAACGAGTACTCACTATTGGCTTTGAGATTTTGTGTGGGATAAAAGCTGGACTATAAATGAGTCGTTTGAAGTACAAAGAGTGGAAAAACCTATTTCATTTATTTAGTAACTACCAAATAGATCCAGTTTTTATTTTATCTAAGTACATATAAAGAACTTTTCACCTTCTTAATAAAATAAATATAGCCTTGTTATTAGTAAATAATATTGTTTAAAACAGATCGTAACGTACGACTCTTAAATAGAAAGTTTTAGATAGAACTTTTCAATGTAACATTATTTGCAGTGCAAAATAAAATAAATTGAAATACATTCATTGCAGTAGGTAAGGCAAGAGAAAAAGACAACAGAAACATTCGCGGGAATCTGAACAAGTTCTATTTCATATCGACCCGCAGATCGTATAGAAAATAACTGTCCAAACCGAGTAATACACTCATTCGGAACGACTATATTCGAACGCAGTCGTAAATATAAAGCTTTAGAGAACATTTATCCTGTGTCCTCCTGTCCTTGCATCTCGGAATATCGCCGATCTCGGATTCCCCGCGAGGTGTAGGGGGACGTCAAATCACATCGACCCGAGTGATTCATTAGCGTGCACACGAATTAAAATGTTTATCTCGGATCATTTTAATCGATTTCACACCGACTATTTACCTAAAGAACCGGACTCGACAAAGGAATGCCGATTTTAATTGTTTTTTTTTTTCGTTACTGTACTTAATGATAGGTTTCGTCATTGCTGTATTTATAAGTTCGATCGATTAAAATGTTAAGTATTTATGTTTGTAAATTCTATTTTACCAAATTTAAGGACGTATGAAAAATTATAGTAATTGGTATCTACTTGTCCATATTTTATCACATAGAGTTAATGTTGATTTAGTTATATTAAACTATGAAATTATGTAATAGTGAATTGGGTACATACTTATATCTACTATGATGTCTACATTTGTCTTAACGCCGGTGCACTAAAAAACAATCCCATTATTATTATTTTATTACCTACGCAGTATTAATTATGACTTTTATTGATATGCTTGGCCTGAATCTCTTTAACGACTTTTTAATAACCAAAAAGTGTCTCGTATTTTTCTCGTTTTTGGCCAAAGTAATTACTCGTATTTTTTTACACAAAATAGGCATTCTGCCCTTTAAAAGGCAATTGGCCATATATTTTGTGAAAATAAAAATGTTTCGTTGTATAGTTTATGATAATTAAAGCTTATGTTTTGACCAAACATTAGTATTGGTATTAGGCTTGGGCACACAGCAAGGACAGGATGGTGATGTGACGACAACGTGACGACATGTAACGGTCAGGACTGTTTCATTGACATTGCGGCGGACGTCCCGTCGCCATCATCGTTTTTTACATATCATTTCTAAACAAGATATCATTCTTAGAGGTAGGATAGAAGGGGAAAACAGAAATGACAATGACAGTAGTAACGAATACTCGTAGATAGGTAATTTCACATCTTTATTATTAGTAAAAATAAAAATAAAAAAAGTGTAAAAAAAAGTCTCAATGTGCGAGAATGACGCGTTCACGCCTATTTCGTAGCTTCAAATGTGACACACCGTTGCGTTTATAGTAATCGCCCTGCACAGTGATGACGTGACTTGTCAAGCTACACTTAGCATCAGCGACGCGTCCCCGCCGCTGGCTATGAGCCCAGACCTTTATTGCGTCATTACATTTTGTGTGGTGCATACATACATAACATCACGCTCATAATCCCCGTAGGGGTAGGCAGAGTCAAAGAGGCAGCAGGCCCCTTAAACCACATTCAGCCAAAAATAAAACCGTTTAGGGACACGATCACAACCCTAATCAACAATATACCACTTGTTGGATTCTTTAAAAGTCCCATATCAATATGGGACTTACTCCGATTTAACCAACCCAATTTATCTTTATTTGGTTCCCAGGGGATCCGTATTCAGCGCCCTCTCATCTGCACACTGGGCCCTCAGCCAGCTGGACGCAGCCATAAACTACATGCAGCAAGATCTGGCAGTGGCCAAGTCCCTTGGGGACACCGCGGGCGAGTGCCGCGCCCACGGGAACCTGGGCGCCGCGTACTTCAGCCAGGGGTCGTATAAAGACGCCTTGACTGCGCACAGATACCAACTGGTCTTAGCGATGAAGTGTAAGGTAAGTCAATAAAGCGTATTGATATTAGAAACCTCAAGAACCTTATCTTTTCTAATTAAAATATCTATTACGAGTACATGGTCACCCGTTACAGTAATTAGAAGTCAGTATAAGTTTACTTATTACAAACAAATATTGCAATCCACATAGCAATATGAAGTAGTGGTGTCCAATAGAGGAGGAAAGTGCCCTATTATTTATTTGAAATATAACTTCAAATGTATTTTGATTGACCCATTATTTATTCCTATGGAAAGTTACGAAATTCTGCACAAAATTGCATTAAAAGTCTACTTTCACTAATTTAAGGGTTATTAATTCTAGTATCTACGCCGTTTAAATGTAAAATGAATTCACATTATTTAATGCCTATAGCTGTAAGTACTCAGTTTCATTTTTGTACCTAACCATTACCATTTTGTAATTTTTCGATGCACCACTTTTTCGAGACTCCACATAATCGCAACTGTACTCCGCGATAAGACTTTCATTATCGTTTTTTATACACAAAAAAAAAAATAATGGAAATGATCCCGTGCGAATCAAATAATTTAATTAAACAGAATGATTTCTGCCACCAATAACACCGGGCAGAGTTGCAGTTTCAACCTCGTCGGAATGTCGTGTGCAATTGGTTGGAATTAAAACATTACATATTTTGGAAGCCATTTTTGTGGACCACAAGGTTCATAAGTTCCGCTAGTACGATGCAGTTGCTTGGGAATGCCTGGGAAATGCTTATGTAATCACAATGTGTATATGTAAACTGTAGGCTGTAAATGCAAGAGACTTACAATTTGCCTACTAGATAGGAATAGGCACACTAAATCTACATTTATAATGCAACATAAATTATAAAATCGTGTGTAAAATACTGTTCAAGATGAGATATTTAACTTAAATATTTAACGTCAGGATAATCCTTTTTTTTGGCTGAATGTGGTTAAAGGGGCCTGCTGCCACTTTGACTCTGCCTACCCCTTCGGGGATTATGGACGTGATGTTATGTATGTATGTAGGATAATCCTAAAATCTGAATAAAATTACTAAAAATGGATATAAAATTTAGAAGATGTTTTATATATACCTTAGGTCGCCGGTCAATATTAGTATGTACTCTCAAATACCTCTCCAATCGGATTGATGTGTATTCACGTGTTTGGACCTTAGCAATTTTAAAACAAATGTATGACATGGGTAACTTCCTACCCTCAATCCATATATAGTTATGTGGGCTACAAGTTTTGCATACTCTTTTAGGGTACTCAAAGGATTACGACGGCGCCTTACTAAGCCTAAGCCTAAGCTATATGTATTACCTAGTCTTTTGAACTGGAATATATATCGCGGCCGATATTCAAATCAATGCAAAAAGCATTGGACATTTACACATACCTATTTAACTTTTAAGATGTTTCTTGTTTCGATTTATCTTGTCAAAAACATAAATACGAAAAGCTTAATCTAACTCTAATAAAAGAAAAACAAAACGATGAATAGGTATGCTTGGTTTAAGCTATCAATGCGCAAGCCCGACACGAACTTGACCGGTTTTTCTTGGTACAGAATCGCAGGCACTTTCAATCATATTCTTACGTCTGCAAAAGTCATAAATTATCGCGAAAACATAATATATGCCGTATAAAGCGAGGCTGTGCGTCGCGGCGCATCTAATATCACAATGGGACATTTACATAAGGAATGGCGGTAAAACATTGATTTCTCTTTTGCATATGAAACAAGGAATTCCCTGATGGTAGAGAAATACAATATTGGAGCAGTTTACATCCGAAGTAATATTCCTGTTTGTTTATCATGATTTACTCTGACGACGAAAGTTACGCAGAGGCATAATTTTTTACCTTCAGCTTATAGACAGTCACCAACTAATTTAGTTAACGTTCATCAAATATATAAAAAGTTTACGTTTATCAAATATACATAAAGGTCGTAAATAATTCAAAATCGCATCGTTTCTATATTTTGCTTAGTATGCGGAAATGCAGACTTAATAACGTATTATAGTAGATCAAAAATTTTTCATGTTAAAATATTACCTATTCTATTAGTCACTTAATAGAAAAAATCTCAAATATTTGTATATTTTTTACTCTCCTAGAAAACTTGTCAACAACAGCAATTTACATAAAATTCTATCACTAAACTTGGCGTCAATTCTATCATGAGTTGCTATTCAGGTCTATGCCCTGTAACTTCTTTGCATAATGTAACAACTTGCATTCATAAATGAAAATTGCATCTTATTATTGATGGTTCCATTAATAGCCTCTAAAGAGACTATGTAAATATACCTCGATAAAGCATTAGTTTTTGTCAACATTATAGGTAAAGCTAAGAAAATTGTTTCAACAGCCTATTTATCATATAAAGCGAGCTTAAAGAGAAACTTCCACCATGACCATGAATACGTAAAGGTTCTTCTGCACGTCACACACTCAGACACTAATTGAGCCCTGTTTCTATCCCTACGCCGCCCCTGGGTCCTAAGTTTATCCTATTATGTAAACTTTCACAAACCTTCGGGTATGTGATTGTGTAGGCGACGAGCTAGCCGCTTGTCACTACTTTTTCACAATTTTCCATCTAACCCAGCCCATTGTCCCGTGTTGGTCTGGGACTTAAAAATAATGTGCCAACTGTGTTTCTTGCCTAGCATGTCGTAAAAGGCGACTAATAGTATATGAGGTTTTGGGTATGGGTGATTGTGTAGGCGACAGGTCAGCCACTTGTCAGTACTTTTTCACAGTGTTCCATCTAACCTATCCCAGTTTTATTTCTAGCTGAATGTCGTTAAAGGGGCCTGCTGTCTCTCTGCCTACCCCTTTGGGGATTATGAGCGTGATGTTAGTTGTGTTGTGTTATGTTTCACAAACCCTAAAAGGATATTTTTTTGCTTTAGGTTGCTTGTCACAAACTAAAAATTTTAATATTTCTCCGAATCTCCCTCTGTTCATCCTTGGTGGAAAAGACTGAAGGGATAACGTGAACAGACGTTGTTGCGAAACAGTCCTTATCACAACGACATAAGACTCCGCAGTGTTTAGCCCGAAGTGCTGTCGTATGTACAATAATACCTCATAAAACCACACACCTGAATCACTTGAATTCTCCTTACACTTGTTTAATGTTTTTACTTTTAGACACAGTTCCAAAAATCAGCAAATCGAAACAAAACCGCTTTATTCACACAACACTGCGCGTGAGACTCTCACGCATCTATTCGACCGAGATGAAGCTCGGCAAAACATAAAATATAATTTTTTTTCAAGAGTATGTCATTGTCACATCACTCGGCTGTATTGTTATTGTAGAGTGTTTCTATTTCGCAAATAAAAACTACTTTTATTAAAACACTAGGTGGAAACTAATTTGGTTTTAACTGACTTATTAGTGGTTTTTATAAATTGTCTTACGTAAACTTTTTTAAATTAGTTTTATTTAAGTAACTTAAGGGTCGTTTAAAATACGAAAAAATAGATAACATTTTTTAATACGATTTTAAAAACTAGCAATATTTCTTGGATCTGGAATTGGAATAAATAAAAAAATATATATATTGTTTATTACCCAAAACATTGTCAAATTGATGGAATTTCTTCTTCTAGTTCGTAACCTTTTTCATTAAATAATAAAGACTCAATGCTTTCATCGATACATTACATACACAAGAAAATTAAATATATTGAATGATTCCTTAATTAAGTTCCCGCATCTATTTTGCAAGTGCAGTATTTCGTACTCATTAGCTAATAGGGAGCTGAACTAAAATATCCGTCGCAATATAGATGTCTCCAAAGAATGGCACCTTCAATGGAATACAAAATGAAAGTAAAAATGAGACGTACACCAGTTTATTGAATAGTGACTATTAAGGGCTTAAATGCGCATTGCTTGTATAAGCTGTGGTCATTCGGCCAGTTTGCTTTATCTCCGTGGCCGTTCGTGGTTGAGGCATCTGTATTACGTTTTAAAAGAAACATTACAAATAGTAAAGTCCCTTTTTTATTGGGGCCTTTGATCGGCGCCGGCGCAGCCGCACACGCGTGCATGGTGATGCTAATTTGCAGTAAATGCAGCACAGTTCAGCTTTATACTGAGCCGTGTTAAATGAGCTGGCTCGGCCGTAACGTAATTAGTCTCAATATTGAGCAGAGATTTTTTTATATTCTTAAGCGAATGTCTTTTTCGGCTGGCTACTAACATTAACTGCTGCATTGTAGTATTAACATAGTGTAAGTATAGTTACGATAAGCAGATAACAAAATGCATCTAACAATAGATTAAACTAGATTGTACCTACTCAGTAATAGTAATGTCCTCCTAACCGATATCGGTTACGGCGGCCAATCTCAACGAGGATTAGCCATCTGCGCAGGAGATATTATAGTGCACAAGTGTGTGCGCTAACACAGGTACACTCTCTATTCCTTCACTCTCATAGTCCGGTGAGACGGCAATTCGACATGACCGGAGAGAGGTTAGGCGCAGGACCAACAGGCTGTTACTGAGTAATTTTGATATTGAAATACCCCGCCACAAATTTTTGGCCCGACCCGGGATTTTACTCAAACCCACATATTAAGTATTACTCAATTGTGGCAGTCTCATATCGCACGTTTCACACGCACGATAGATTTTTATTGGTCTTTCGTTTTAAACTGGATTCGCCCATATCGTTGAGTGTTAAAGACATTTTGGGGGTTGATAATCGTAGTGATGAACGCTTATTCAATTTCAAACTATTTAAACTGACTACTAAACATATTCAATTATAGTATAGGAACCTATATCGTATTATAGTTCATTCCAATAGCGGCAATCACTTAACATTATGTCACTTTACTCGTTTACCTACATCTTAGAAAAATATGTGTTTGTCCCGTGTTGGTCTGGGACTTAAAAAGAATTTGCCAACTGTGTTTCTTGCCTAACATGTCGTAAAAGGCGACTAATGGTATATCGGGTTTTGGGTAAGTAATTGTGTAGGCGACGAGCTACCCACTTGTCACTACTTTTAGACAATTTCCCATCTAACCCATCCTAATTTTATTTTTGGCTGAATGTGGTTAAAGGGGCCTGTCCCTTTGATTCTGCCTACCCCTTTGGGGATTATGGTCGTGATGTTGTGTTATATTATGTGTTTAGAAAAATAAACCATCTAGATCTTGCCTAAGAAGAGATCTCGCTAGTACACACTATTTCATAGTATCTTCCCATAAAATGGTTTGCGGCTAGTGATAAAACGAATACATTTCCAAGGAAGAGCGACACGTGGTTTCTAGAAGCAGCTTAGTGTGAGTTTAAACTAGAGTTATAAACGGCGACTGTTTTATAACCTATCTACTTCAAATAACTTTGAATAAGCATAATAATATGCTGGCATGTTTAGCATGTTTTCGTTATATGTAACACGCCCATATAAATGGTAATAATCATTAAGAGAAACATAAAAATTAAAGGCATCCACGTAGAAAATAATAAAGATATAAGATAATAATACTCATCGTCCATAGAAGCATCCTAGATTGAAATAAATTGAATTAATAATCCCTTAACGCTAGAATTTATTCAGTAATATTTAAACCACCCACGAGGAATGCTTACTTGTTGGTACGAGTATATACCAGGCACATAGATTCGCAAGAATATTCTTATGGCTTTTTCTTTTAAATACTAGGTTTATTTTGCACATCTCCGTGTAAGGCTAATCAGATAACTGGTAATACATACCCGACAGTAATGTTAGACTCTAACGTGATGTCACCTAGTCCACTAGTTTGTCCCATGTTGGTCTGGGACTAAAAGAGGATGTACCAACTGTGTTTCTTGCCTAGCATGTCATAAAAGGCGACTAATGGTGTATCGGGTAGAGGTATAGTTACTTCTTTTTCACAAGTTTTCATCTAATCAAGCTCAGTTTTATTTTTGGCTGAATGTGGTTAAGGGGGCCTGCTGTCTCTTTGACTTTACCTACCCCTTCGGGGATTATGGGCGTGATGTTATGTATGTATGTATGTATGTACTTAGTCCTCTAAGCCATTTATGTGTGTATGTCAGAATTGTCAGATCCTAATAGTCCAAGATCCCAGGGCCGCCAAACGTTACATTTTCACAATAATGAAACGTGGGGTATAAGGTAGCATTACCTGCTACCTATTATAAACGTACGGGTACTAGCTAGTTTGGATTGTGGGCCAATTTGCAGGTATCCGGTGCGAAAGGTAGAAAAAGAAATTTTCAATTTGTAAATTTTTAATTGCTGATTTTTGACATGAAAATCAGCATTTAATAATTTGTTATTAAGTAATAATTTGTTGTGTAAAATATTAGTATAAATCAATATTAAACATTTCAAGACACATCCATCCTACCAGATACCTTAAAGCCCCCCGAAATAATAACTAGTTAATGCAGTTATTATTTCGGACACGAGTCAGCCATGTCTACACGAAATGGATAAACAAACAATATGTATAAGAATTCTTCGTTTAATGCACTACGGCCACAAATCGTTTGACGATGGACTAATACCTCTGTTACAGACAAATTTGCCATAAATATGGGCACGGATCGCAGCCGGATGCTAACTCAAATTAATTAGACATTAGAAATAAGTTGTGGTCGAGGTTACTAGCGGTCGTGCAGCCGAGCTCCGCAGTTCAGACTCAACACTTAGATATAGTCGCCTGTGAAGTTCAGGGATCTCTAACGATGACGCCACACTATCTGCGATTATTCTATATTTATGAAAAAAGAAAAATAAATTGATAGGCCAAAAGACATTAGTTATACTTGTAATTTGTCCATGAAAGAAAAGAGACCATAACTTAGCAGTTGCTATTAAGTTTGCGCAGATTAAGTTTAAGAAAATTAAATTAAGTTTAAAATTTAATAAGCTTGATGTACCGCTGTGTATTAACTTTTTTAGTTTATCTACTTTAAGAATCCGTTAGAAAAACTGAAAACTAAGTACCTACTTAGGAAGTTTGTTAATGGCTTCGTGAGCAACTTTTTTTGTCAAAATATCGAAAATAAATAATAAAAGGCACAGCAAAACAATCGCGTGGTCGCCACACTCGCAACACTTTTAAATCATTGTAAAATATTTCGTATGCGTTTGTATAAATACAGAATACCTAATAATAGTAAGTACTTACCAGAAAAGGTAAATAAGATTCACCTAACCCGTCATTTGTTCGTCCCAATGTAGAACCGACTATGGAGACTTTCTTGCCTTGTTAACCTTCCCAATGCGGAAATTCATGCCGTGTTTAATAGATAAGCTGATTCATTATAAAGGATTGGGTTATTATATTTTTAAAGCCTTTTTCCATATAAATTGCAAAGTATACCCACCCATACAATATGACCAAACGATCCATAGGTGGTACTACTATTCATGCGCAGGTCTCTAGTGCAATTAAGACTTATACGAGTATACACACTAGCAGCGCCCCGCGTTTTCACCCGCGTTGTTCCCGTTCCCGTGGGAATACGGGGGTAAAATATAGCGTATGTTACTCGCTGATAAAGTAGCTTCCCATCAGTGAAAAAATTTTTCAAACCGGTCCAGTAGTTTTGGAGCCTTTTTAATGCAAACAAACAAACAATTAAATCTTTCCTCTTTATAAATATTAGTGTAGTGAAACGGAACTGTCTACCTACCGAGCGCTAACTAAAGATTGCTCGAAAACAAATTCCCAGCGTCGGAACATTTCGCGGTTATTTCGAATCGGCAAGCAGTTTTTGTCGCCGCCCGGTCGCGCGGAACGCGACAAGTAAATATTTTTTACGAGTGTTTGTTCCGATTGTTCCGAGGGCTTGCGATTGCCCGTAACACATTTATATCTGCGATTGTGCACATAAACGCTACGGGCACCATTGTTGAATCGAGCTTTTAACGAACTGGTATGGTGTAATGTTAATTAGTCTTTCACTAAAGCTATGAAAACATGAAGCTATGTTTGCTTGTCGTAGCTGTAATTAATCTGTGTAGTATGTTCATAGCTATTGTAACTCGTATGGTATGCAGGTATTTACATAACGTTGTATCGCCAGATCAAAATGTATATTTACAGTTAGGTACTTAAATTTCATGGAGCACAATTGTGTTTGACAATGGCTTCACCCATTTAGGTTAAAATCCTTTAGTGTCTTACGGATACACCGTGAAGAGACTTTTGCAATATCAAATTGATAGGTACTTATATGTAGCTGCAGTATGCAGTAACAGCTTATCTTGGTCTCAATTCCTGCAAAAAAAGCTTTACAAAAAAGCGTAAATAGTAGTTAAACTGCTAGCTTAAAAATGCTATTGCGCAGCTGCGATCAAAACTTTTAAGCACAGTTACTTCTGTACCCAAGTAGCGGAACACCCTGGGCTACTTACCCCGGAATCGCTTGTTTTCTTTCCTTGTTCAATAAAGTGTTGAGAAAGTTGTGAAACTTCTTGGTAATCACTAAATGTTACACAACTTGTTTATACAGAAATTACGTACCTAACTAATGACTTAAATGTCGGCTCCCGACATATCTATTAGGTACTACACGTCGTTGTGCCACAACTCTCGCAATTTAGAAGAAAAACGATTTGTTTATCACTACTACAACATTCCTTATATCCATATTAGAATAGTAATTTACTAGATACAAAACTAGATACTCCTAGAGATGTCAGTATATATATTAAATACAAGTTTCAATACCTAAAACTAGATAAGCAGAAGTTACAAACAGTTGGATCAATAAAACAGATTCCAGTTTTTTGTCTGAGTGCATCAGACTGCTCATTTGTGCTGTTTTTATGTCAGTATACTGGACTACCCTTGAAGGCTTCTTATATTTCTTTGCACATGATCTTTTTTTGACGTCTAATAGCTAGCTAAACACTACATAAAAATGTCGTACCTGAATAATCCCTGCTAATATATATTATAAATGTGCACATGCGTTTCTTCCTTTGTTTTGTCAAGAATATTTTAATACAGTATACCTATATTTAATTGGATCTTTTCCCCTTTTTCACTTGACTGACCCGAAATACCTACCCGAGCGACATAAACATATCACCGTGCTAGACTGAATACATAAACTACTTTTAATATAAAAAAAAGCTCGCAGTGTAACCTTTCTGCAACTAACCGAATCTGTACTCGTTAATCCGTAGACTAAAGTTAATCCAATACAATTAGTACTTATAAACATAGTTATTATAGGGAGTTAAGTTACATTTCGTTATATTGAGAAATAATTTACAACCTGCTTGTCGTAATACATAGTATGCTGCTCCCAAGTTTCACCATAGCACCCGTCCTCTGCTCTCTGATTATATAATAAGTCTTAGGGCAAATTCCGTACTTAGGTCGCCATATAGCTTAACGACATGACATCTGTCACGAAGAGTGGCAACAAGTCGACTTTACTTTACATTTTTACTTTTTAAAGATACTTATCTTGACAAAATTCCGCTACACACGGTACGATGATACGCCTAATACGAAGTTAGGATCTAAATGTGTCCGGGCGTTTTAAAAATAATACATTAGCGAATGTGTTTTCCGTTCACAGGCAGTTATCATAGCATTTTATAGAGCAGGGGTGGCGATATCAGATCTAGTCGAATTTAATTTTCAATTAAAATATCGAATTTTAACTAAAAATTTAAAAAAAATATTAACACCTTTTTAAATCAAAATTACATCTAGGTAATATTTATTTATATATGCCATATGGCGCTCGGTTTTCTCTGCCTACCCCGCTAGGGAAGTGGCGTGAAGTTTAGCTCTAAACAAAAAAGAAAAAGCGAAAAGATCGTACTAACTAAGCAACTATTTAATTGCTTCTTCTCTAATTTTAATTTAATAATATTCCTTTGTATATATACTAGGGTAACTCTTTTTAACTGTAAAATATGGTTATAAGCTCAAAGGCATTTGATTGGCATGGCATAATATATGCCATATGTAGGTAAAATTTTATTCTCAATCTATAAGTAAGTACCTAAACGATATTTCATTAAATTATTTTTCAGAATCAATCGATTCGATTTAAATAACGATGAGACGATATGGATTGAATCGCCATCCCTACAATTGAGTAGGAGGCGGCTTATCCGGCCACTTTCTGATTAGACACGCACGTGGACGATCGCAGGTTAGGTACATACACTACCTGTTCTTACTGCGTACAGGCGCAAGCGCATCTAGTTGCGATACGAGCCGTACAAGGCGATAAGCTTTTAAGTTTTTACGGGTTATTTATCTTTCGAGTCGTATTAACCGGCCACTTAAAATACGCAACACTTATTTACGATTATGAAATATATTAAGCAATAACGTTCTCAGTTACATATTTCGCTATAAAAAAGTAGGTCCTTCCAAGTGGGATAATTTATATGCCTTAAAAGGATGTACTTAGTTTAAGATCTGCTCGGTTTCGTTGTTTTTAGTTGTTAATAAATACCAGATAAAAGTAATTAGTTACTTTTATAAAAAAAACATTATAAAAGTGTGCCAAGTTAATAAAATTATTATACCTACAGATTCTTCAATTCACTGAGTAGCGAATTCTCTTTAAGATTATGTCGAACATTGCGGATCCGGAGAACTGATCGCAAATATGAATATTCATGAATTGCAAATTCTTAACAAATTCAAAGTCATCATGGAGTTTTAAGCAGCATTCGTGTCCAATCGTTATTTCGTCCTGTTTTAGCATAAATACCGATCTGTTATTGATAACTTCAAAATCGACTTTACGTAGATAGATACCTAACTATAATTTTGTTTTATTTACATTTAAATTAAAAAACCAACAGCCTTTTTTTTAAGTCGTAGAGAGGTTACTTATTATTAAGTACTGATTAGATACAAAAACTATTTATGAAGCAAAAAATTTACATCCAATAAGACACGTTGCTCATCATTCCACATAACATTCTCCTTTATAATTAGCTATTTAGTTTTTGTTTTTCATCCAACGATATTATTATGCCCATTAACATCGGGTAAACTTGAATTATTCTATTAATACGAAGAATTTCTCAGCTACAACACAGTAAATTGGAATGAATGATCGTTAAAAGAAACAAAATTGCCGTCTGCGCAGTTCTGAATACTAGTGCCTGCATAATAGCCCATACATGAGCGTCGTTATTGTATACGAATAATAATCCGGCGAAACAACGCTCACACGGCGAACATAATAAAGGTTGATAAACGTGCGTCTCATTCGAGTATTATTTATAAAGGCGTTGTTCTCATCGCGGATACACTCGACACGGTGTTCAATGGTGCCTGGCCTTTAACCGATGTGGCTAATACTCGTGATGAATCGATTGATATCGATTGGACAGAACAATAGGGTCTAGCATATATCGGAGCAAGTTAAAATTTGCTACGATGGGTAGCTTCTAAACTGCATTTCCGTTATTCGATAATTCGATAAATGTATGGTAATATACAAGTGCCACTTATCTGATGCATTCCCATAAGCTAATACATGTCATTAGCTAGCTTTTACTGAAACTTTTTACTACCTATATTACAAATTCACGAAAACAATTGCTTTCTAAATTACATATAATTTGCACAAAAAAAAAGTATATGAAAATGACGTATAATATTTTATAGGACATTATTACTAAAAACAAAATAGTTTAACAAACTTATTAATGCCCAATAAATAATACAATAATGAAAATACTACAGCCTTTATTTTCTATAATAAGACGACGGTACAAACTAAAATGCCAGTATTTCGTAAATCTGATATAAAATCGATTACTAATTTACGTGAAATGTATTTGCAATGCATATTTAATAGGCTATTTCTGTAGTTCCCACTGCACTGTGGTGCAGTCTGCAGTCGCGAGCGAATGCACGCCGGGGCATCAGTGCGCTGGCATTAGGAAAACGACATAAAGGGCTCGAGTGAGTATGTAAATCACCGCGTTATCGTATCATGTTGCACATACTTAATTAGCTAGATTGTTGCGGCTCGTCCGACTTCGCGGCCCGTGCGGGGACAAACGAATACACAGGGCTCGATACCGATATCGATTAAGTACATTGTCGGAATTCGGGATTAATGAAATGTTGAAATTAGACTTATATTGCAGTTCGGTGCAGACTGTGGAAACTTAAAAGAAAAATCGCTATATTGAAACACCTACGTCACCCCCCAAGTAACGTCTATTAATAAATTCTTCAGGTACATACTAGGCCATAACCTAATGGGCTCGTATCAATTTTAAAGAAAGAAATGTATTCCGGATTTTCTGTAACATCTAGCCAAAACTTAGTAACATCTGACATAATTAATAAGGCAAAAGAAAGTGTGATTATTCTAATAAACAAATTATGCTTATTCTCATTGTACGTTAATTGACACCAGATAAAACTTTTCCCAAATAAAGTTAATTATGAAGACATAAATTGTGCCTAATTGCAATTTCTAGAGTTTATGAGTAATTCGGAGCTTTAGTGGTTGTTTCTGGTCTACAATTTGTGTTCTCTAATAAGCAATTACTAACATAACTACTATTGCGTAACTCTTCTAACATGAAAGTTAAAAAAGAAAGGAAGCATTTACTTGTGCCAAGGTACGTCGTTGTAATACGTTGTAATAGGATATCTGTACATCAAATATCGTGTAAATTATTGTGAGTGACTATAGGAATTATGGGAATAGTTATGGGAGCGACTCGCACAACTAGCTGCGTAAATAAAGATATTTTGAGTTTGAACTAAGGGGGCGTTCAAGTACTACGTAACGCAATTTGGGGAGGGGGAGGCTTGTTAAACGTTACGATGCGTTACAGGGGTGGAACGGGGGTGTTCGGACTACGTGAAAACGGGTCTGGCCGTTATGCCCCTGGGGCGCCTTGGTGGGGCAAAGTGGAATAATCCCCCATTCCGGGTTGCCCCCGGCCGGTATACCCCCACATTGAAAAATTTGTTATTACGGTTTGCCCCCGGCCGCGTTGCCCCCATTTTCTTTTTAACAAGATTCTTGAGCAAATACTGTTGAAATCTTGTACTGATTCGAATATCATGCCACAAAGAGAAACTGTGGGGGCAACGCGGCCGGGGGCAAACCGGAATAACAAATTTTTCAATGTGGGGGCATAACGGACGGACCCGTGAAAACTACCTACAGGAAAACTGGCGCGTTACACAGGAGGGAGGGGGGGTCAGAAATCTTCAAAAATTGCGTTACGTAATACTTGAACGGTCCCTGACATGAAATAAATTGTTTACAATATACCTATCAATCAAGTAAGTCAACAAAACGAACTGGATTATAATTATCATAGGAATCAGGTTTTCACTACTATACTTAACTTCAATACGAATTATTAAGAACCTTTAATGATAATGGGTAGGTATCTCAGTAATAAAATTCTGTAACAGACCAATATCTCAATTATCTAAAGAAATTTACTTAATGCAAACTATTGGAGAAAGTACATTTACAAGAATAAATAAAATAAAGAATTATATAACCTACGTACCTACTATTATTACGGCACCTCAGTTTAAACTATCAATCATTAGCCTTTAACCAAGAAAATAACTCAATTTATTATCTAGTAATGAATATATTACTAGCAGCTTGGATTCATCGCTAAAAGACTTTGATAAAATTTTACTAAAAGCTTTTTTGCAACTATCTCTCTTCATAGTATCGATATGCGTCCCTTCCCTACGTTGAGACAAGGGCCTATTGGCAGGCTGTCTCGCGGCATTTTTTCCTTTTGTCTCCCACTTCCTCAGTGAAAAGGATGCGGTGCATTTTACGTCGGCTTTATTTGCTCTGCTTTATGCGAATGTTATACGCAAACGTATGCGTTTGGGAATGTTGTGGAGTTATTTGATACTGTTTGCTGCAATCGTTTTGTTGGCATTTGTTTACCATTTCTACTCGTTCGCTCTGGCTAGACCATTGTTCTGCGCTAGATAAACCACTTTAGAATATCTAGCCGGCCTGACATAACATGCATAAGGATTGTAAAATGGATAATAGGGTATGTTTAGCCATGCTGAGACGACCAGTCCATACCTACAGAATGACCCAAAACTAGGTCTGTTTAAGAAATAATTTATTAATTTTTAATATAATAATAATATGATTAATTCATATGTTATAATTTTCAATTTTTCATATCATCGTTCAGGATCAGCGTCTTACAAAATTCGAAACGACACTTGTCTACTAAACCAATCGTGACATAATATTCATTAATAGGCGTACGTACATTAATACATTACTAACGTACGTACGCCTATTAAATTAATTGCACGTTGTATTGATTACACTCGAGACATTACGAAAAGAGAAACTTTTCCGACTAGAGTCATTTTACAATTTCTCCATCCGTTTCGGGCAGCCACTAACTTTATCATCATCAATCTACATTCGTCCCCTGCTGGAAATATGTCTAATGGTAATAATTTCATGATGGACAATAAGTACAAACATACGTAGCTGGTGCACTAGACGTCGAAAATATATATATATAAAAAAAAACAGTCGAATTGAGAACCACCTCCTTTTTTTGAAGTCGGTTAATAAACTGAATCAGTTCCTCCATTAAAACAAGTAACAATTTAGTGAAGTAAGTAGGAGCCCTGCTCGAGGTCACGAAGTCAATCCGCGGGTCACGGCGCGCCAGAGAATGTGGCAAATGCTCCGCCAGCCACAAATTAACAGCGCCACAGTACAAATGCGGATAGTAGTCCACCTGCGTACAGTAATGCTTCGTGCGTAAATGAAATACGCGCTGTAACCAATAAATATTCTGTCATTCTATTTTTGTGGCTAAATTACTTATGCGTTTTGTAACACCTATGTCAAATTGCATACATCGCAGTCTATAATTCAAATCAGTGCATAAAAAAATGTTAAGCAACTTGAACATACTATACGATCCTACTCTTTCTACTTGTACTATGACAAAGCGGTCTCCATTCGCCTTTCATCCCATTACTCCGTAATGCTTTAAATATTTTAATCTGCTTTTCAATTAACAACATTTTCTAACTTGCTGCGAATAGTTAGAGACCCACATTCGACCTCATCTCGGTAATGATAAATGAGGGACCGTCTGAACACGGAAGTAATTAAGAAGAGATAATGGTGTGCCTCCTCGGGGTGCAAAACTGAACTTTCTTTTTAGTGCTCCATGTAACACTAAAATAAAGTGTACCTTTAAAAAGCCAGGCCCATGTCCACAGCGGCTTTAGGCTATAGCAATGCATATTGGAGAGGGAGTGAACAACATTAGCAATATAGGCTTACTGGTACTTAACAACCTAGGGTAACTACTCATCCACCCGTGGTATCATATGTTGATTGGTCATTTTCTTTCATACTAAAAGCCGTGACCTTCCTGATAGGTCTTTATAAATGAATTGGCGTGTTGTTCCCTCACTACCCTGTGTTTAGCTTTTTCAAGCGCAGTACTAGTGAACCCTTATCGCATCACCTCTTTAATAAGCTAAATTTATAAAGCTTAATTTTATCTACATTGATACAATAAATGTCTTTCTTTCCAGGACACACAAGCAGCTGCGGCAGCTCTCACATCATTAGGCCACGTCTACACAGCCATCGGCGACTACCCAAATGCGTTGGCTAGTCACAAGCAATGTGTTCAGCTGGTGAAGCAGATGGGTGACCGCCTGCAAGAGGCAAGGGAGATCGGGAACGTTGGCGCTGTTTACCTCGCCATGGGAGAGTTTGACTCAGCTGTCGACTGTCACACGCAGCACTTGAGGCTAGCCAGAAGACTTGGCGATCAGGTAACGCCATGTTTTATGCCTTTACCCAACCCATACTATGATCCAAATTATCTGGTTCCCCTATCTATGGATTATCAAGGTCAAATCGATAGACGCTTCAATGTAGTTACTAAACTCGTTAAATCCTGGATCAAGTTTAATCGGTCCCTAATTAAGCACGAGACATAGGGCTGAGGATGGTGACTCCACCCCTCACGTCCAAGACATTGCCCTTTTAAAGCTTTGTGATCTAGTTATTCCTTAGCATAACTAATTCTGTAGGTTTCTAATAGCTACTATAAATAGATCCTCAATAACACCTAACCATCATACATTTCTACAGGTAGAAGAAGCCAGGGCGTACTCAAATTTAGGCTCATCGTACCATTACCGACGGAACTTCTCTCAAGCGATCGCCTACCACGAAAACGTGCTGAGGATAGCCCAAAATTTGGGCGATAGAGCCATTGAAGCGCGAGCGTATGCAGGACTGGGCCATGCTGCAAGGTAAAACTTAAAAAAGATTACGTTTCACTAATTTTCTTTATTCCAAGATCCTTTTTTTATCCACCCAGCATATAAATAAATAAATTCTCTTAGACTGACAAACCAATTCCCTAGTCCCAAACTAAGCTTATACTTGTGCTATGGATACTAGGTGAACGGATAGAGATACTTAAATACGTTTATAAACATCCATGACTCGAGTACAAATGTCCATGTTCATCACACGAAACATTTGCCCCTAGCGGGATTCGAACCCGCGACCCTCAGTTTCGTGGCTAGGGTCTCTGACCACTTCACCAACGGACCAGTCTAATCTAATTTTAATATTGATTGTGCTGGATTGCTATCATTAACTTAAGAGGTCTTCGAAATAGTATATCATTGCATTGACAAGCAACGACAAATTTCATTCGATTTTGACTAGGACAAACATACATTTATTATCCATGACATATTTCACTAAGTACCTGATTCACGCAGACCTTCTGTGAAACAGGTAGTAAAATATTATACAGAAAGTATCAAAATAAATAATGTTCTTATTTTCCAGATGCGCCGGCGATTACGCCCAAGCAAAGAAATGGCATGAACGGCAATTGGATGTTGCACTGGCAGCCAGGGATAAGGTACGAAGATCTGATCGGATTTCTTAGTACAAGCATCATCGTTTATTCAAATTATTTTTATAACTGTAAATTTTTCTCGTTACCAGGTGGGCGAAGGCCGAGCGTGTTCCAATTTAGGCATCGTGTACCAATTATTGGGGGAACACGACGCTGCCCTAAAATTGCACCAGGCACATTTGTCAATTGCAAGACAGTTACAAGTAAGATTTATAATGAAAGCAACGTGTTACTTTCTCTCAGACATCATGATACCTAATCGAAAGTTACTTGTTTAACCGACATTACACACTAGCTTTCCGGTCTCGAAAACATTGCAACTATTTGAATAAATTTCCGTCGGTTAAGCACTTACAAGAGCTTGATAATAAAACATAAATAACTTCGTTGATTGTTTGCGCAAAATGCAAATAATAAACTAATACTATTTTTTATTTCATGTGTAAGTACCTCATTTATAAGTAGTCCCGATCATAACACTGATTGATTAGTAACAGGGCTGTGTTAGTAATAGGGGCCTATGTGCTTAGTGTCTGGGGCACACAGGCGCCAGGGCTAGGACCAACGGATGACTCTATTATTGAAAGTTTTATTTGGTATTATTGCACACAGGCGCTAACAAGAGTCGGCGCAGCCCTGCTTATCAACACTACAATACCTAATATGGATTTATTAAAGAACATTTGACCAAACACTATTTTTCGTTAAATTCTAGGATAAAGCAGGCATGGGTCGTGCATACGGGAACATTGGCAACGCGTATTCGGCAGCGGGGTTTTACGAGCAAGCCATCAAGTACCACAAGCAAGAGCTCACCATCTCCAAAGAAGTCCACGATAGGAGCTCGGAAGCGTCCACGCACGGGAACCTGGCCGTTGCCTACCAGGCACTCGGGGCCCATGACATGGCACTTTTCCATTATAGAGCACATTTAGGTAAAGTTTATAGTAAGGCTCGGCTAAAATTATACAATTTAAACTATACAAGGATAAGAAAGAATACTTACCCAAATATAGAAGACGACAACTGCTATAGAAGATCATGTTCTATTTAGCTTGGTTATCTGTGGTTTTTAAAAATAGTTTTTCTTTTCCATTAAGAGATAACTTGATGAGTTACATATGAAATATTGATCATGACTGCTTATGTAGAACCTTTAAATACACATAAGCCAGGACATGATAAACAAATAAGTATATGAACAATGTTGCTACATACACAGAACAAATATTGTACTGTTACTAACGAAAGCATTGTTATAACACGTCTTAAAAAGAGGTGCAAAATTGAAACCTAATCTATTTAAAAACAATAGCAACATACCTACACACCTTATACATTTTCAGGCATAGCAAGAGAGCTAAAAGACGCAGCAGGCGAAGCATGCGCCCTCCTCAACCTGGGCAACTGTCTCTCATCCCGCGGCGAGTTCGCTCAAGCCGTGCCATACTACGAACAGCATCTGATGCTGTCGCAAGAGCTCGGTGACGTCACGGCTGAGGCAAAAGCCTGCCACTTCCTCGGCTATGCGCACTACTGCCTTGGGTATAGGGAGGCTGTTAGGTGAGTTAGAACTGCATTCTAAATAGTTCAGAATCTCAGAATACCAGTTTTAAACTCAAAGTGAGCCGCCAATAAACGATAAAGGTCTGCCCAAACTGAAACCACTTTTGATCCGGTATCATGAGTTGGTCGACACCTCATTAGTAATAGAAATAGTTCTGAAAGAAATAAGCACGGTTGTTTCTTAACATGCCTAAAATCGTCTCGTGTATTTTAGACAATTTGTATGTCCTTGCCAGCTTTTACATACCTTGAAAAAAGTATACTGGCATATCTCATGCGATTTATCTAAACATTTTTTTTTTTAGATATTATGACCAGGACTTATCACTAGCCAAAGATCTCCAAGACAAGATGAACATGGGGCGCGCGTACTGCAACCTCGGGTTGGCTCACCTCGCGCTCGGTAACCTGGACACAGCGCTCGAATGCCAGAAGTACTTCCTAGCGATAGCTCATATGACCCAGCACCTACAGGGCAAGTTCCGAGCCCTGGGAAATATTGGAGATGTGTTAATAAAGATGGGAGACGTCGAAGAAGCAGTGAAAATGTATCAGCGGCAGCTTGGGTTCGCTAGACAGGTTAGTTCCACATACAATTTTGTAATTGTTGAAAGGAAAAGGACTTGACTTGGGAGAAACAGTGCAAAATAAGTTAAGCATAATCTTGAGAAATACGGGGTGCTTAGCCAAATACGCGCCAGCGATTCCATAACGAACTTCGCTGAAGGTGGACAAATCGGGAACTAACTCCGAGTTCCGTACTATGAGTTCTTAGTAAACAAGTTTGTGGCGCGATACGAACGGTAGCGTGGTTCTTTATGGAATCGCGCGCATTTGGCTAAGCACCCTGATACAGACAGAGAGAGTATATACCAAGTAGGGATTTACGTTATGTAACATAACTTCTTAGGTCCTAAATAACATAAACATACCATAACGTTTAATCATATAAAAATAGATGTAAACATTCATGACTTTTTCTACACAGGCTCGAGATCGTTCACTAGAAGCTGCTGCGTGTGGCGCATTAGGATTAGCAAGACGATTGCAAAGGAGACTTGATGCTGCGCTTGGACATCATACCCAGGTAAAAACAAACTTTGTATAGGAACGTCATTCATATATGCTGAACAAGAATGATAAAATAAGTTTAGTTACTTCAGAAAAGGGATTTATAGCACAATTTATTTTAATTGAATTTTAAATTAATATATAATTATCCCGTTATTTATAACTTTTACTAAAAGTAGCTCTAATAAGAATATGAACCGTCCGTCACGTACTGTCTGCCTATTTCAGGAACTAACATTAAGACAAGAAGCCGGTGACGCGGCCGGCGAGGCCCGGGCCCACTCACACCTCGGTGCAGTGCACATGGCGCTAGGACATTATTCACACGCAGCCCGCTGTTACAGGGTACGATTAACCAAATTTATGTTCACTGATGTCTTGTTCTATTTAATTTCCTTTTATTTCTAAATAGCTGTGCCAGCGGTGTCACCCGCGTTTATGGTTAATATTATAAGGACTATTTCCGTCATACATGATTTCTATGTAAGTTTAACCATTAAGGCTGCACACGCGACCGAAGCTTAAAAAATGGAGTAACTTCTCCCGTTTTCCCAACATTTCCCTTCACTACTCTGCTCCTATTGATTGTAGCGTGATTAAAAGTATACTATAACCTGCCCAGGAGTATGAAGAATAATTGTACCAAGTTTCGTTAAAATCCGTCGAGTAGTTTTTGTTTCTATAAGGAACATACAGACAGACAGACAAAAATTTTACTGATTGCAGTTTTGGAGTCAGTATCGATCACTAATCACCCCCTGATAGTTATTTTGAAAATATATTTCATGTACAGAATTGACCTCTCTACAGATTTATAATAAGTATAGATGAAAGAGGGTCTAAGGGCCAAATTGTATTTTTATTTTTATTCCAGTAGGATGTTGTATTTTTCACCATCGATAATATAATCTAACATACAGACTAAAGGATTAGAATAATCACTTGGCATTTGCAGCTTTTTAGAGCCAAACTAATATCTACCGCCGTTTGTTTAAGATACACAATTAGAATCTTTTTTGTTTCTGGTGTTTTGTTGTTTTTACTTATAGACCCCGCAATTATAATTTCAGGAGCAATTAGAGAGAGCGCAAGAACTTCAGGATTGTGCATTAGAAGCCCAAGCATACGGCAACTTGGGCATTGCAAAACTCAATATGGGGCATTATGAAGATGCTATCGGATATTTAGAACAAGTAAGTACATATACACGCAAGGGATGTTAATGCGGTTTACCAATATATACAGTGATTCCAGAGAAAGGTTTATATGTATGATTTCACATTATTCTATGCTTACGATGTGAACCTGGGGCCGGTCGCTTGTATAGTGGAAAAGTGTATATTCTTACATTATGAGCATAAGAGAAGCTTTAGATAAGATGTGAGTATTAACAATCTTTATTCCCAACAGCAACTAGCAATCCTCGAGCGCGTGAACACGCCCACATGCCAGCTGGACAAGGCCCGCGCCCTGGGCTCGCTCGGCGACTGCTACGACGCGCTGGGCGACCCCGACGAGGCCGTCAAGTACCACGAGCAGCACCTCGCCGCCGCGCTCAAGCTCGACAACAAGAGGGAGCAGGAGCGCGCCTACAGGGGGCTAGGGCTCAGTTACAAGTGAGTGCTGGTAAAGTCCACCACTATAATAACCTTAACATGACACCTGGACAAAGGGTGCGTTGGGCTCGCTCAGCGACTTCAACGACGCGCTGGCCGACCCGGAGAGCAGGAGCGCGGCTACAGGGGGCTTGAAAATAAAATAAACTATTTTTCCAACGTTCCAGGTCAATAGGCAACCTGCAGCAAGCGCTAGTGTGCTTAGAGAAGCGGCTGGTGGTCTCCCACGAGCTGGGCGTGCCCGAGGCCAAGGCGCAGGCGTACGGCGAGCTGGGTGCGCTGCACATCGCCCTCAACAACCTAGAGCAGGCCGTGTTCTGTCTGGAGCACCAGAAGAATATTGCCAAGTTAGTTTTTCATCTGATATATTACTGATAGAAGGAGATATGCAACTGGCCTCCAGTAGTAGACAGGCACTGTTAGAGGAAGTAGATGTGCACTGTTAGAGAAGATACTGTCCTTTTTAATTATATTTGCCAATGTTGTCAAATTTCATCGGCAAGTTTTTTTCTGTTGTAATATAAGGTATAACATATCTAAAGTACAATATCAAATGTTTAAGACTTATAACTAAAATTGTTGCTACGTGGCGAATAATAGTTCACACTGGCCATGTTCTTCTATGATCTACCTAATCTTACTATCGTTACTAAAAGAAATCATAATTATCTTCTCAGGGAGCTGAACAACCAGATAATGGAGGCGGAGGCGTGCCACTCGCTGGGCGTGGCGCAGCACGCGCTGGGCGAGCACGCGGCCGCCGTGCGCCACCACCGCGCCGAGCTCGAGCTGGCGCACCGGCTGGGACTCACACATTTGCAGGTATGACGTCATCACTACCAGCTCAAAACTGAACAACCAGATAATGGTAACTTCTTTACAACAGGAAACTTGATATAATAATAAATACTAACAAAAAAAATTCCGTTCTAGGCCCGCGCATGTGGCGGCCTCGGCGCTGCGCACGCGTCGATGGGCGCGCACGCTGAAGCTGCGCGCTGGCATGAGTCAAGGTTGAGACACGCCACCGCCGCCGGTAAGTAAAATTCCGTACTAGGAAGCAACCAAAGTAGCTGAACAGTTTAAACATTTATTATTATGAACGTTAGAACATATAAATACGTTATCGACTGTACAAGGGATCTTATTCTACTATATACTATCACGTTCGCAATTCCTGAATGCGCAGGCAAAGTTAAAGGAGCAGCAAGCCCTTTTAACCACTTTCCGCCAAAAATAAAAGAGTTCAATACACCACAGTCGCCATTTTCGACGTGCTAGGCAAGGGCGCACAGTTAGAACATTATTTTTCAGCCCCAGACCAACATAGAACTTCTTCTACCATTATACAGTCTGGGATTTCCCTGCAGGTGACACGAGAGGCCGAGCGCAAGCGCTAGCAGAACTGGGCGGCGCTCACTTGGCGATGGGCGCGTGTGGCAGCGCCGTGTCTTACTTGCGCCAAGCCCTCGCGGCCACTGAAGGTCTCGCCGACCAAGATCAAGAGGTAGGCTACTCCTTTCTTTAATTCAATGAATTGTTGAATATTCGACTTGTTATCTGAAAATAGAAAGTCATAAAAACTGACAACGAAACTAGATCCAGACCATTGATAGATTTGAAGTATCGATTGTTAGTGTGAAACTTAGTTACCTGTCAAAATTATCACGAATAATAAGACCACAAGTTCTGCTGAACAGCCGAAGAACAGCACGCATTGCTCTTTTAAAGCCATTACATTAAATTTGGGCTACTTTTTCTTTGTCAGGCAAAAATATTATTTTAGCATCTAAATTATTTACGTATTATTTATACTCTAAATAACTTTGTTCTTTTTTTAAATCAGGCCCGAGTTCGTCACCGCCTCGGATTTGCCCTTTGGGCATCAGGGGAGCTTGAGGAAGCAAAGGAACAGCTCCAAGCAGCTCTAACTGCTCTAGACACCACCACTGAGAAGCACCGCGACAGAAATGCCACAATGTTGTACACCTCCACGCATCATGCTCTGCAGAGGGTTCTTGTTGGTGAGTTCATGCACCCAAAGATACCTAAATACCTTAAACCACATATCATCACGCCCTGATATTGAGTGATGTAGCAAAACATTGTAGTCGCTTGGCTAGAAGGTACTTTTCACTCGCGACTTTAAAACCCCAATATTGTCATTGTCGTATTGACGCAGACATGTCGTGATGTAGTCTCTCAACACGTCAGCAATCCCTGAAAGGTTAGTCAAAATTTAATGAGCGATAAGCTTAAGAAGCAATATACATTCAAAGTTATAACTGAGTTGGGGTAGATGAGAGATGGATGACTCAGCATGCAGTCTTGGAGATTACTCATCTGTTCGTTTCCAGAACTCGGCAGACATCCTGAGGCGCTGGTGGTTGCTGAGCGGGGCCGCTGCCGAGCGCTGGACGCAGCCACCGAGAAACCCACTGGAACATTAAACCAGACAAATCTGGAACTGCATACTTCTCAAAGGTACCTTTTTCTCGCTTTATATTCGCCTATTTCTGAATTAATCCACTAGCATCAAAATGTATACTGGTATAAATAGTTATGAGTATTAGTATGAAAGAGTTTGTATGGTAAAAATACATACATTTATGTTTTAATTTACACTGACCGTTTGCGATTTACTGGAGTGTTTGATAGACTTTTTGCGAGACAGGACTAGGTGTAAGTTAAATGGTGGAATAGTAACTTTAACTTTAAATGCTTATATATTATTTGATAATATACAATTATTTACATTTGTCCTGTTCTTTATACAGTAGAAACACAGCAGAAGACCCAAGCAAAGAACGTCCAGAGCCGTGGAGTCCGTCCACCGTGGAGCAAGTCCTCGAGGTGGTGAACAAGCAGAAAGCCCCTGTACTGTACTACAGCTTGGCAGCAGGCCGCTTGTATGCTTGGCTACTACAGCCTCATAAAGGTAAGAAGACCTTTTGTTCCTCATAGTAAAACATAGTAGATGATACTTCTTACTACCACTCCCAAGAATTGTAACTAATTAACTAACAAGTAACTCAAGTAGACCAATAAATTGTTATAGTGTTGCTCATGTATTTATGAATTTAAAGAACCTCAAAATATAAACTATTAATGTAATGTACATTAATGCAACGTGTTAGTATTTTTACTATCTAATAACTACATTTTTATCACAGGTATACTACGATTCCATCAAGTATCACTGCTAGAAGAATCTGAAGAAGGAAACAACAGTCTGCCAGACATAAATCCTGATGATCTGCAAAATATAACCGGTATGTCATATGATGGAGTGTTGAATTTGATCAACGTTGAATATTTATCTATCTTATAAGCAGAGTATATTATTTATTATAAACAACTTCTGACTTAGGTTGCGGCAAGTTGGAGCGGTGCATCAGCGAATGGTCGTCATGGCTGAAGAGTACAGCTGAAAGGCGAGAGGACGATCAATGGGAGCCCGATGAACGGCCTACTGGCCTCACTAGAATGGTTGGTCACGTTAGATTATATCATTGGTGCTAGGGCATAGCTGAATTTAATAAATTCATTGAAGTTTAGATGTTAAGGCCATATCGTTACGGTACTCTTAATTTTTCAATTTTATGAAGTCCAATATCCATATTGGCCTTCTTAACATTGTTACCCTCTGCTGAGCTCCATCTACTGAGATAGACAATACCCTAAAAGTATAAAACCTTTGTGTACAGGTATCCCGAAACCATCTTCTGAACTCATCAAACTACTCTCTGAGTTCTCTCTTCAGCGTGGGTTCAGTCGGTGGATCAGTTGCCGGTTCCGTAGCCAGCTTGCAAGGTTCTACCAGGTAAAATATTCCCAACTGATAAGATGCAAATCTCCTATTGTAACTGCTTTTTTTTAATTCTTATTAATACATATATTTGACTTACTAGATCCAGTGTCCACGGAGCACGTAAGAAGGCGGCGTCATGGCAGGGGCCGCCGTGCCTCGCAGCACTCTATCAAATGTTACTGGCTCCCTTCGAAGATCTTCTACCCGCCTCCTGTAATAACAACCATGGTACGTCGCCGATGCATAAAACAGTTTAATTTGTTAACAAAATCATTATTTGATATCTGGATTGAAGGACCAGATAATATTTTGCATCGAGCCAGATCACAATCTGTATACTTTTAAACAGACAGTATGTCTGGTTGGAACCAGACAAATTTAAATGAGTAGGCTTGTTTTCTAATTTAAAAATTCTGTGTTACGTACTATTTTAACCTACACCTTACATATTTACCCGGCAATATATTAATATTTTCTTTATTAATAGCAACACACGGGCGTCGCGGCTGTGGGGGCCGGCGCGAGCTAGTGGTTGTCGTTGAGGGTGTGCTGTACACTTGCCCGTGGGGCGCGCTGCGGCCGGCCGACGGCGAGCCGCTGTGCGAGCGGTACGCGCTGCTAGCCGCGCCCGCGCTGCGCCACCAGCGCCACCTGCGCGCGCGCCACCAGCGCCCGCACCACGACCACGGTGAGACTACCAAACTGTATTAAGGGTTCAGAACCTCAAAAGAATGTAATCCCTCGGAACGCAAAATTAACTGTCCGTAGCAGATCGATTCCAAAAGCAGGAACTAAGTAGTATTTACAAGTAATATTTATTCAATCAGCTACATCTGTTCCTCTAAAACAGTAAGTATAAGAGAAAGTAGTAAGCCTTGAATGTTATTTTAAAGGCTAACTTTCCATTGGTCGGGATTTCACAAATGAACAAGGTATCATTCTAGATGTACAGACTAGTATTAGAGAAGCGTGTAAAATTAACCCATATGCCCTATAAGACTATTCTTGCACAGGAGCAACAGCAGCGGGCACCAGCGCCAACGCAGCCAGCGCGGCCGGCGCAAGTACTGAGGCAGGCATGCGCTGTCTGGTGGTGGGCGGGGCGCGCGTGGGCGGGGCCCGGTGGGCGAGTGCCCACGCGCAGCTGAAGGAGGCGGAGCTTGTCGCCGACATGCTACGCGTCACACCTCTTACGGATTACCAGGTGATCATCTTCCTAGCATCATGTCCCGTATTTAGCCGGGGTCCACTGTAATTTGACGAGTGAGATTAAAGCGACTATCATTTGAGTATTACAATCACAGAATTTTTTTTTTTTAGTTTACCTACCTAACCCTAAGATATATTTGAATAATCCAGAGGTATTTCTTTTCCTCATTCTAAGTGAACTATCATTGTAAGTTCTTATGAGAAATAAATGTCTTAATAATAATGGTAATTCACAGGCATCAAAGGAGGCCGTCCTTGCACAGCTACCGCAGGCAGAGTGCGTGCACTTCGCAACGCATATTTGCTGGAAGACGCCAGCCATCGTGCTTAGTCCTGGAGAAGTGGTCAGTGTACTTTATTTAGATAATTCATTTTTTACAATTATTATTTACCTGTATTCTGTCGTACTCATTAACCCTAAGACCTACTTCACTGCTATTATTTGATTATAACGATCAAAATTTGCTATTAGAGTCCAAAGTAATGTCTTTGTATTTTGATTTTCAGATTTAACAGAGTCCTTTAATAAGAGTAATCCTATTATAATTCTAATATTACGTGGAATCCGTTAATTATAAAGTTCTATCGTTGTCTATAGGTTGATTCTCAAGCTAAACGACTCTTGAACACCAGTGTTGGTAGCGGGACAGCAGACGTATCTACAGAAAATGAGGAAGAAAGTATGTATAATAAAGTTTTCTTCTTACATGTGAATTATAAATATTTTCAAACCTATTTACTTCTAATGTATTTCTTACAGATGCAGAAATTGCACCAAGCAATGAGGAACTTCCACCCGCGTCAGAATTTATGCTCACAGCGACAGAGATAATGAATTTGAAAATTACCGCCCGCCTGGTAAGTTTTTTAAACACTTGTTTATTGAACAAAGGTATCATAAACATCCAGGCCTTAAACAACCACCTGTTTAGGCAAATTGTATTGTGTTATTTGTCACAAAGAGGAATCTATCCACTCCTTGCTTCGACGCGAAGAAACCATAGCACCAATCACGATACAATAATAACTATGTTGTGTCCAGGTGGTAATATCCTGCGCACCATCCAGCGCGGCCCTTCAAGGCTCGTCTACCGAGGAGAGCGAAGACGTCAGTACAGCGGGCGAGGGCGTGTCGCGCCTGTGCCGCGCGCTGCTGGCGGCGGGCGCGCAGGCCATCCTGCTCACGCTGTGGCCCGCGCCGCAGGACACCGCCACCAAGATCCTGTACCGGGCGCTCTACTCAGCGCTGCTGCAGGGGAGCCGCGTGGCCAAGTAAGTGTTTTTACGCTTAGCGGAGTAAAACTTCGCTGAGTCAAAACTAAGCGGGCCAATTAGTTGTGGAAATGACTTCTACGGTCTTGCTATGGAGGCCATTTGGGGTTTAGTCAAGTGCGATACACAACTCTTTTATGTGCAGAGATTGGCGGGTTCCCTTAGTAAATAGAGTAATCAGACTCTTGATTTTAAACCTAACCTAAGCTTTTAAATTATTATATCTAACTAAACTTCACGCCACTTCTCTAGCGGGAGTTTAATGTTATTATATCTAACTAGAGATTTCATGGACTAGGCTGCAAGTTATGTCCTTACTTTTAATTCTTCTGTGTTTTTCTTCTGCATTTAAAACACAGTAAGATAAAAAGGTCTATCATACGATTGCTGAATTTATATATAAAGTTAATTTATTTATTTATATATAAAGTATTAAAAAATATTTTTACTGTCATGTGTGTATTTCGGAGAACACTACTTACTAACTGTGGCATTATCTTGATGACGATTAACATAGTAGATATGCGCTTTGCTGCACCACACGCGCGCCGTACTATCATAACACCTCTAACAATTACTTGGTTTGTCGCCAGGGCACTAGGCGACGCGATGCAGACGGTGCGCCACACGAAGCACTTCGCGCACCCGGCGCACTGGTCGGGGCTGGTGTTGCTGGGCGGCAACGTGCGCCTCAGCAACAAGGTCGCGCTCATGGGCCAGGCGCTCTGCGAACTGCTCGCCGCCCCAGACAAGTGCCGGTAACTATACCTTCAGCTGAGAATCACCACAACGTCACTCTGCTGGATGTTGTCATTTTTAAGACATAAAGAATAGCTACACATCTCTACAATTTTTAAAGCAGTGGATCCCAACCTTTTTTTGACTGAGTTTCATTATTCTATTTAATATATTATACTCATACTAGGAAGAATTTCATAGTTGAAAATAATGTAATTGATTAGCTTGTCACAAGGTTGCAAGGTCGTTTAGTCCCGTTGTATTATTTCTCATAAGCGCAAGCCCTGCGCGTTTTAAGGTTTTTTTTACGGAAATATTTGATCCGTGTTTCGGTTTTCGTATATACTAAAAATATCCTTATTTCTGTCGCGCTTAATAACTTTAAGTGTTTTATTAATTCTTTTAGTGACGCTTTACGAGTATGCCTGCACCTAGTTGAGAAATCACTGCAAAGGATAGTCCGAGGACAGAAGAATGCTATGTACACGACGCAGAAGAGCATAGAAAACAAGGCTGGAAACGCCACAGGCTGGAGGGAACTTCTGATGAGCGTCGGTTTCAGGTAAAAAAAAAAGTATAATAATGTAATTTATTTTTCCCATTTTAATAAACATTATGATTACATTATGATGACCTAAGTACCTAATAATATCTTGTAATGCACATTAGTAACCAAAAAATCGCTTTCAGGTTTGAACCTGCTGCCAATGGTATTCCATCGAGTGTATTCTTCCCTCAAAGTGACCCCGAAGAGAGATTGACACAGTGCTCGGCGAGCCTGCAAGCGTTACTCGGTAACACAGTAACTCTTTATTTTACATAATTCGTCAAAATATTTGTGTTTTACTAAAATTGACTTTACGTTTTACTTCCATAAAAGGTATACAAAGATACAGAGTTTCGAGCCTGTGATATCAGATTTGTTTCAATAATCAAATTAATTCAATTAATCAAAATATCAATGCTAACATGTATTTTATGTAAAAAAATATTTTTGACATATTTATTTTATTCTATAATTATAAAATCATCATCACCATCAATCTATATTCGTCCACTACAGCTGTACATAGTCCTCTCCTTATTTAGATATAAACGATGTCGTCAAATACCCAATTACTAACACACCAATGTACTACCCCGCAGGCCTGACCCCAACCACGCTGCAGGCTCTCTCGAAGCTGATCTCGAACGGTGACGTGGCGGACGACATCATTGGCGTCATTCGCTCCGTCATCTCGCAGTTCTCCGTCAAAAACTCCGACACTGACACCATCGAAGTGCCTGTTAACGTTAGGTCAGTTGCAATATGAAATACTGGATGATGGCCAAAAATATTACTGTAATAGCAACGTCTCTTAAGATAAAAAGTATAATATCTTTAAATATGTATGCTATCTTAGTCACAAGAACCTACTAACAGAAAAACAAGATTTTAGAGCAACAACATTTTTCTAATTTAACTAGAATTAATGAAATAACCACAAAAACCTAATAACAAGTGAATATAGTTCCAGCATATTTTAAATTAGAAGAAACATAACTTAAAATAAATTTACGTGATATCTAGGTAAGCAGATAACAATAAATACATCATCATCTTTCTAGCGTTATGTCCCGTGCTTAGACGGGGTCCGCTTAGACCATGATCCAGGATTTAGCGAGTCTGGTAATTACATTGAAGCGACTGCCGGTCTGACCTTCGTAAACCTAAGATAGAGGAACCAGACAATTTTTGAATCATGGTTACAAATCCAAAGTTGTTTGAATTTGCAGGTTTCATCACGATGTTTTCCTTCACCGTCGAGCTAGTGGTATAAATACGTACATAGACTTGAAAAATCCAGAGGTACGCGCCTGGATTTGAACCCGCACTCCTCGGTTAAGAGGCGCGTGTCCTTACCATTGAGCTACCACCGCTCCTCAGATAACAATAAATACATATTTTTACCTAAGTCCATAGAATGATTGGCCTGCTAATATCTCGTAACGTTTCATACTATGAACTATATCCACTAATAAGAAAGTTCTCGTTCTTAGACTGTGGCGTGTGAACGGGTGCCATGAACTGCTGGCGTCGCTCGGCTTCGACCTGGCTGAGGTGGGGCAGGACGAGGTGACGCTGCGCACCGGCAAGGCGGCTAACCGCCGCCACATACAGTTCGTACTGCAGGCATTGCTTGCGCTATTCGGTATGTAACAATTAATACAACACACCATAATTTCATTAGAATGACAAAATAACCTTTCTTCAAAACCACAGATGCGTGTTAATTTTGTTTTTTATTTAAATCAGATACTCAAGAAGCCCCAAGAAGTCTCAGTCTGGAGTCGAGCTCGAGCGTGGAATCACTGGCGTCAATCGACGATGGCGATTTGGAACCACACTCCGACGGTGAGCCTCCTCCGAGGCAGCACAGACGTGAGTACACTAATCGACACTATCACAGCACAATAATAATGTCATCAGCTCAACATACCTCTACAATTCATATAACTTTTACAGAAGAAAGCGTCTCATCGGTCCCACCACCACCACTACCGCTAGGATCCTGCGGAGGGGCTTTCACCATGTATGTACGAGGCTCCACATCTACCACTGAGGTTGGCCGCGGCGAACCGGACGGCAGGACTGCCCCGCCTCCCGCACCCCCACCACCGAGATACAGAGGGGAAAGTGACGCAGCCTTTACACCATCCCCACCAGCTGCCCCTCAACCTTCCACAGCGCCCCCAAGAGATGTCTCCCTAGCTCTCGCACACCAGACTAAAATACGAACCCTCTACACGCGACGACCCCCATCCGATGACTCCGATTGGGAGAGCTCCGGCCACGACACTGTATTGCGACGTCGACCGGAACACTCGCATGCGAGGTATTTAGATGCCTTCTACGATCTAGCCTCAGCACAGCCAAGGCGAACTGAGGAAGAAAAGACCGATCAAGCCATAGCCCAGCCTTCCACTTCTAAACGAGTACCAAGACCCAAGATGGGCACTAGTAGCCGAGATTCTATGGCTCAAGTGCGGCATATGAGCGGTGAACTGACTCCAACAATCTCGGAGGTTTATCACGAGAGAAACATTGGCTTGGGCCTCGCCCCGCCACTGGCCGAGTTATTGCTAGCAGAGGAATCTAAAACAGAGATGAGAGCAGCTAGCTCAAGTGAGAATCTTTTGCTGCAAAACTTGGAAAAATTAGGCCTTTTGGGAGAAGCAAGCGAAACAGAGGAGAGGTGGTGCGGAAACAATGCCTCTAGGCCGTGGCTGTCTGCGCCGCCGTTGGAGACCGACGTGCAAGGCTCAGATTTGACCACCGCCGAAATTATCGAACGTCAAACTAAGTTCAAAAAGGATGCCGAACCAAAGAGGAAAGAAGAAAATGCGTACGAATTAAAACCGAAAGAAGAGACGCCAGGACCAAGCGGAATCGAGAAACGATCGGTTTCTCCCTTCTCAGAACTTTCACGTAGAGATGAGGGAGACGGCAGAAGTATTGCTGATTCACATTCCTCGTATAAAGCGTTAGTGTTGAGTCCCCGCGCGCCGTATCTCCCTGAGGAAGGTGAGCCGGGTATAAGTGGGAGTACTGAAGGGGGTAAAACACACCCGCGCCCGCGCAGACCGCCTGTTCCTAGAACTAGGCCGACGTATACAACTTTAGACTTTCCACCGAATAAATGAAACTTTTATATAGATAAGTATACGTGTATCTACGAATATACAAAGTTTAACGTAAACTATACGACAGCTTATGTGTGCAGTGACAAGTAAATATGTATATCGCCTGCTTGGTAAAAGTTCTATACACAATAAGATTAATACAAAAACAATGCCGTATCTTATAAATACATTTTGCTAATTAGAACACCTACTTTATACTCATACTTTGAACATGATAATGATGTTTTAGTACTAGATAAATAATGCTAGTGATGGGAGATTAGTTTACTATAAGATTATTAGGTACTGCAAAACTTATCGCTTATAGCCTACTTAACGCATATTGAGGTATTATTCTATCTACTCTATTTTTATTTTTTAATATGATGATACCTAGCTGAGAGCTTGTCTAAATACGTTTTAATTTAACATTTTAAAACTATAATTTAATCTTAATTAGTAGAGTGTTTGGCTGTCTATTAAGATCGATAAAAACACTATTTTGTTAAACAAAATTGTAGAATGGCGTCATAACACTCTAGTCAACTGACTGAATAATTATTTAAAAATAAGGTAGTTGTAACATTAGTATGTTCTCGTTGGTAAATATCTAGTTAAGTTTAGAATTAACATAGCAATTGGTGTCAAACACCTGATTATTTCGATATATAATAGCTTACAGCCTGGCTATGAAATCAAGTGAAGTATTTAATATGTGTACATCTTTTAAATTCTAAGCTATTTTATACTTAATCGTTAAATTTAGTTATAAATACGAGATAGCTTCGTAAAATTAAAATAAGAATGTATATTACAATGTTAGTACATAACGTATATATTAAACTTTTTGTTAAATATCATTAGATAATTAATGTGGTGCCTTATTTATTTGTGATTTATCTCTTTGAATTCGTTGTAACTGTACATTTGATACCATTTTACAATTTTTCACATTTTTATTGTTCTTGCCATTAATTGTAATTATTATGAACATTGTGTATATAAAATAAACTATGAATGAATATAAAATCTCAATTGTTTATTTTTTGCCAACATCGTTATTTTTTGGATCATTGCGAAATCACAATTAGTATCTAATGAAAACAAACGCTAGATCAGTAAATTAATCGTTTATGAGAAGAAAATGAGTTAAGTGCTCGATATATCATAAAATTGTATGAAGTCACACGATGTATTAAATGATTTAGTAACGTGATCGCCATATTGTATTTTAATTTTCATGATCTATAGCGATAAAACTAAAAACGTCAAAAAACTACAGTGACGTCACCAATATATTACCTATTACTAACTGTACTCGGGGTTTCACCCGCGTTTATAATTAATATTATTATAACAACAACAGAAAATCAATTCAGAGAAGTACCTACCTAGTTCCTGAGATTAGCGCGTTCAACCAAACAAGCAGACTCTTCGGCTTTATATATTAGTATAGATAAAGATGCTCAAAGATGAATCTCTGCCAAACTTTAAATAATAAGTAACCAAACATTTCTCTAGACTATTTCCTTCCAATTATTAAAATATAAGTATAATATCCACTGTAGTAAATATGAATCTGAATACAATATGTACCACATATCTATAAACGTGATGAAATATCCAACCCACTTCAGCCTTACATTGCAGTTACGCCTATTCTTCCTATAAAAAAAAACGCATGCATAAACAAAGCAAAAATCATAACGTATCAAGAACAAAGTCGGGCGCGGGGTCAATGTCGCTCGCTCGACGCCCACCGTCACTAAACCATGCTGTTTCCGTTCTATTGCGCCTGCTCAATAACGACTTAGGCTGGGGACGCATGCTTACACGTCACTCACAGACAATACCTAATCAATGACTCGATCGATCAAATAGTAAATAGTCATTCGAAAAAGTTGCATGTGAAACAATTTCTACAGTCTTACTTTGAACCCTAAAATAGCTCATGGATACTTTTATCCCGGGAATGATAGATCCTGCGGGGTGATATTAACCCTAAAATAAGATTAAAGATCAAATTGTAGTTCATTTTAGTGTAAGTATTTTAGAAATTATAAGCAAATAATAAATAGAGCACTGACGCTATTATCCGTAATTTTATATAAATTATTATTTATATTAGAATGTGCCAACTGTGTTTCTTGCCTAGCGTGTCGTAAAAGGCGACTAACGGTACATGGGGTTGTAGGGATCTGATTGTGTCGGCGACGAGCTAGCAACTTGTCACTACTTTTTCACAATTTTTCATGTAACCCAACCCAATTTTGTTTTTGGCTTAATGTTGTTAAAGGGGCCTGCTGCTCCTTCGACTCTGCCTACCCCTTCGGGGATTATGGGCGTGATGTTATGTTTGTTGTTATATTGTTATGTTATGTGTGTATATTATTTTCACAAAATTTAAAATAAGTACTTACCAAAATAGGGACTCATTTAATAAAATATACCTTGTTTTGACATAATACTTATTTGACATAAATAAATTTCTACTCATACATTAACAACTATCTGAAATTCACAAATATAGATAAATATTAATGTCTTTATCCTAAACAAAATACAAATTAACGAGGTTATTTTGCTCGAATAGAAAGTAAAAAAACAACTGAACAATGAAAGTTACCATGTGCACTAAGCCTTGATTCAAAACAAGTTTAACAAATATAATAATTGTGATTGTGACGCGGATATGACAACACACGTTAGCAATTCCAGTGCCTAGAAATTCTATTGCTTCTGCGAACGTTTACAAAAACACTAATAATTGGAGCAAAACTCATAATCCACCTAGTGTTTACAATAATAGGTTAGATTATATTTTAATCGTATCAGTCATCTGACTATATTTTTCTCGTTTTATTGCTTATCATTCTTCATGAATAGATTTTTTTTTAAATATCAACAACATTAATCATTGTATCGTCGTAATATTTAATTAGGTATAAGGGTAATTTTACTTCTCTAGGTATATTTTATCGAAGATTCGAGTCTTAAATCTACTGTGCTCTCACCTACGATACGATTAATGTACAATGAAACTGTAGGTATCTTATGGTTACCAAATTAATATTATAGTAGCTAGCTCTTATTATATAATACAATGCAAAGTTTCTCTCAAATGTAATCATTGATGTAACTACATTAAAGCTTTCAATTGCGGTTTTAGCCAAGGAACATTATGGTCGTCAAAAATTTAACATTTTGAACTGATTTCTTTCCCAATAACCAGCTAATTGTCTAATCACATCTAGGTGTAATAAGCGGAAAGGAAACAATAGCAGAAATGCCATTACTAGTGAACCAGAACTGACAAATTATCTAGAAACCGTGCCAGCCCGGCCGCTGACCTTGACACGGCGTTACAAAAGCCGCTGCCACCAGATACACGTGTGTTGTGTTCCTTCGTTTTGTTCAATGGCTCGGCTTATTTGTTTTCTTGGGCGCGTGATATTGGCATTTCCGGCGCCTTCAATGCAATGGCAAACTGCTTATATTAACGCAATAAACGAGACTAATTGAATTTACCTTACATTACCTACTAGCTAATTAAAAAGGATAGATCGATAAAGTACTCATTAATCATTATTTTCTTAAAATAACGAACATTCACACTAATTCAAACTTGTTGCAGGTCCATCACGCTACACCATAATTATATTATACTCAAGAAGACTTTTTCTATTTTTCTCGAAAGCCAAACCCACGCATCGTGGTTCCAAAATGACGCATGTCAAAGTCAAAGTCAAAAGTCAAAGTCAAAATAATCTTTATTTATATAGGTTTCAAGGAAACACTTAAAAATCGTCAAATACAGGTAAAGCCACAGCTATATGATTCTACCACCGGTTCGGAATGTTGTATCTACCGAGAAGAATCCGGCAAGAAACTCGGATGAATATGAACTATTTATCAGAACGATCTCATTAGTTAGGTACCTGTACCTCAACTGAAGTATTTTCTATCATACACAATTGGCATCAGACCAGAAATTTATCACTCAGTTTAATCAATTCGAACTCTTACAAATGCTATTAATACCAGTCCATGTAGGATCGTGAACTGTGCCCTCCATCATAACACAAAGATTAAACATGTCTTAAATAAAACATCGACAGGCCCGTTGGTCGAGTGGTCAGAGACCCTGACCACGAAACCAAGGGTCGCGGGTTCGAATCCCGTCAGGGGCAAATGTTACGTGTGATGAACATGGACATTTGTACTCGAGTCATGGATGTTTATAAAACGTATTTAAGCATGTCTATCTGTTCACCTAATATCCATAGCACAAGCTTATAAGCTTAGTTTGGAACTAGGAAATTGGTGTGTCAGTCTGAAGAATTTATTATTATTATTTTTGTTTATATACGGTTATATATTCTCCCTAAGCAAGGGATAATTTTCCATATTACGGGCTTTTGGCCAAGTAAGAATTATTATTATTATTATAAAAAGGACACACCAGCTGTACCATTTCATGCAACAGTTTAACTACGAGTGTATGAATTATGCATCAATTCTTTGTGAGCGACACCTGAGTCACCCTGACGTATAGTGCTATCCCCGGGAGCTGATACATACATACATACATAATGTCACGCCTGATAACTAACACGAAACCTGACCTTTAATACTAGCCTATGTAGAATCTTGAACTGTGCCCTCCATCAAATCACAAGGACTAAACATGTTTAAAAAAAGGATCAGAGGGAACGCCGACTTACATTTTCTTAGATGTATGAAAAGATAAAGCACTTTTTCATACATCAGTCTAGTCAACTACAAGTTGTATGAATTATGCATTGACTGTTTAAGGTGGCACCCGTGACACGCCGCTTGAGGCGCCGTGTAGGGCCCCCGCCCCTGCCATGTTCACCAGCCGAGGACACACCACTCGTCACCAGGACTGAACTTTAAGGGCCCCAATAGTGAAATCGCTCGAGATCATTGTATTCACTGGTGGTTAAATATTATCTAAGCTATATAAGCAAGAATCGGTTATTTCACTTGATAATAGCGTTAATACATCAATATAACAATAACGAATACAGGAATTATAAAAAAAGATAAAAATAATAACACACACATACACACACACACTTTTTGGAAAAATTGTCGATCGATGCAAGCATAGCGACCTATATTTATAATATCTCGTTTTAATCACACAGGCACCGGCAATAGAAAGGAATTTATATCGGACATTCTGTCCCGAACTCGGCTCGGTAATTAAGCAATGTTCACGAAATTAATTGTTTCGTTAATACACTCCGTCCTTAAGTGTGTACCACGAACAGCGGGTGGCCTTTAATAAATCGGTAGACGCTATTGACAGCACACAGATATTACTTGTACACAACATAACTTTTAATTAGCGAAAAATTATAAGCGATTTAATTTTGTACTTTGATGGAAATTTAACAGTTATGGAATTTTTATGTGCAATTATTAAACGTTTTGGTATGTCCTTTACACATACTTTTTATATTCCTCTGTTAATAGCAACTAAACCTCTTTTCTAAGTTTATACACAAAATGACACAAATTTCGTGCACTTAAGTTTTCTATACACTACTAACATATATTCGCGACTTAATTCGCATTCGGATTCGGAATAAGGCTTGCTAACGAGAATATTAAGCGTATTTAATTAGCCTATGTCCTTCCTTAGAATTCTTATTGCGTATCGTTTAATAGTGAAAAGCGTGGATGCTTAATAAACAGTTACTTTCGCTTTGTAAGAAGGAAAAAGGAGTACCTAATGTAATAAAAACTACGAAACGGATATTAAATTCTTTAGACGATTGACACGTAGCGACAAAGTGCAAAAAGAGCGTTTCCTAAATTAGCTCGGACGTCGAACCAGGAACTTACCGAGCTTGAGACGATTACTAATACGTTAATGGACAAAATTAACAAAATTACTCTAAAACACAGTATTTCAGTGCAAAAAAATCTCTGTGTTAGCAAATAAATCCAAGACAGGCAAATTTCAGCAAGTATACAGGATACAGAATTTTGTATAGGTATTAGACATACCATCACGCCCGTAACCCCCGAAGGGGTAGGCAGAGTCAAAAGGGCAGCAATTCCCTTTAACCACATTCAGCCAAAAATAAAACTGGGCTGGGTTACATGGAAATAAGTGTAGGTATTAGAAGATAAATAAATTAGATTTATTTTCTTTAATATATGACAGATGTATGTTTTATATGGTCCATGATTTATACCATTGGAAGTTGCATTCCTCTTCAGTAGAAACCATTCGTGTAAAAAATAATTCAATACAAACCTTTAAAACTTTTTTATATATATATTTTTTGTCAAATCCCGAATATTTAGTAAATACAAAAATAACTCAAAATTAAAAAGTCATTTTCTCAAAGAAGTGACAAAGTATGTATGTATGTATGAGTTAACAAATGGCTTATAAGTGTCGCATTTAGAATAATAAGTTATACAGGAAACCTGAACGATAGTTTTTTTTATGTTTACACAAAGTCTTGCTATGAATTTGTGCAGATAATTTCCCGTTATAACCAAAACTACATCACAGAAGCTGACATATAATATTTAATAAGTACGAATACTGAGTGCCGTGTCTAGTATAAAGCTGTCAATCAAATACAAATCACGCCTTATCTACAATCAACATTTCTTTTAAACCATATTGTATTTTGAGATCACGAGTCGTGAGCTAAACAAATCGTACCTATAAATGGCTTTAAATCGGATTAGCGCTGTAACTCTGTTATTATCGTATTATTGCCTTTGTGATTGTGACCCGACATTGTAAAGGCTATTTCATATTAAAAATACAAAATATCTAGTTGAAACTGTGTTTTTTTTTTCTAGGATGACATCAATGTTTCACCAGGCAAGATATGGCAACTCACCTGAGACCTTTTAACCTTATTTCACATTTTTTTGGTTTTTTTTCTGTTCAAGAGTAAATTTTTCGATGCTCATTTCTATTTATACCCAGTATTATTATCACTAGGAATGTGAACTGTAGAAGTTGTCAAAGTAGTTGCAAATTTTTTAAATGAAGTAAAATGTCATAATTAAATCTATCAAAATAAAGTACCTTGCAAAATGGAATTACTTTTTTAACATTGCAAACCAACACAACAATTATAGATAAATATTATAAACCGTCCGAGCTTTCACCCCTGGTACTCATGTGCCAAGGTCTATTTATCCCCCCCCCCCCCCCCCCCCCCGACCAAAACCTGCGTACGCTCATGTACTCAAGAGTAAATATTTTAAAGTCGATCCATGCACTATAGACGTTTCACTTATAAAGCTAAGCTAAGGCTATCCTTCTAGACTTATTGCATGATGCAAGGACATCCAGACCGATCAAAGTGTGCCATCGACGCATAACCGGGGGCGCTCATTGCTCAAGCAGAATACCCAAAAACGCTGCACATGTAGATACTTCGTAATAGATAGATACATATCCAAAGTAGGAATTAACAAACTGTTACTAAACGGTTTGAAACCACGTCTCTTTAGGAATGTGAACTCGTTACAGAGGAAACAATAAAGAACTGGCCGAGCATTAACAAGATACGTGATCGCGTTTTTGGTAGTTTTGAATAGCATTATGAAATTAAAGATGGAATATTTCAAAGGTTAAAATTAGGAAAAATCCGATAAAATCCAGGTTACACTAGAATTATTATACTCTTACAGTAATATTTTAATGGCTAAGCGCAATATATTTACATAAGTAATCGTCTTTATCATCATAATCAATAGTGTTTAAATCCATTGTTGCGGATTGCCAACTACAGCAACAATTTAAAATACTCCTTAAACTATTAGAACAAATAAATATCAGACTACCACACATACATTGATCTGATTCTGAGGTAAGTAGCTTAAGCACTTGTGTTACGGATATCAGAATCAAAAGTGACTTAAATATTAGATAACACCCAGACACAGAACAAACACAAGTATTCATCACACGAATGTTTGTCCTGGGTGGGGATCGAACCTATAACTCTTGGCGCATGGGGCAAGATCACTACCATATGCGCCATAGAGCCAGTCGTATATTGCTGAAGAAACCATAACTGTCAGATTAATATCGGAGCAGAGATGTTAACGGAAGCAGCCTAGGTGCATCCATTATAGGAAATTGTTTATTAATTAATTAATTTGACGGGTGATAAATTGTAAAATGACAATTTAATTTTTTGTAACTTATTTATGCTTCAGCTAATGGCGTTAATCTAAGAAGTTTAAAATCTTAGTAAGATCAGTATTTCTAGAATTTTAAGCCATAAAGGTTAAACTAAAATATCCAAGTGGCTAAAAAATATTATACTGTTTAATATCTTATTAAAATAAATGCTGTAATTTTTTCCTTAGTGTGCAAGGTGCCTTTGGCCCGAATACTGGTGATTTGTGACCATTACTTAGCCACATTGTCTTTATGGCCATTGTATTCAAATGCCTGCATGTAGTTCCTACTTTATTGGCACCGCTTCGTATTAGTAATTTTACTATTTAATTTTTTCTTTTAGCGTGACTTATATATAAGACTCAATATAAATACGTTACGAATGTTTTGATTAATAGGTTTGTATAATCAGAGTTACCTAATTAATTACATTTTAAATGTTAAAAAACCGAATCACGTTTTGTTTTTTTTTTTAATACCACATACCGTAGTTAGTTTTTTTGCATTCCAAATAATAGTGCATAGACGGTAGGATTGCAGTGCCACAACGAAACAACAGAAATACAAGCTGTCGAAAATATCTGCGAACCTCGCTGGAATGCACTTCCCCTCGCGCTTCCCTGCACCTCATCCTGTATTCGTCTATACAGTACCGTTGCACACACATGACGTCATTAAGCCAGGTTCACAGATATTGCCGACGGGAATTATATATACACATACTAAATTGCAATTGAAAATCGAAATGCGATCAACTCTTTAGCGTAAAGGCCGCGATTCGGTTCGTACTTACAAGTTCAGTGGGATCTTTAACATTAATCGGCACGCATTTCGCTGCAGCAAAATTATCAGAACGTCTGATCTTTACGACGGATTCTTTGAAGGATATGGAGTATTATTGCATGTTTAAATGTAAAGTACACTCTCAATGTATATAGACTTGCTGTTTTAAATAGTAGAAGCCACAATTTCTTTTTTTTAAATTAAACAGGCAAAATTTCGATCACAGCATCTTTACCTACTACCACTCACCTAATAATTTATTCGAACAGAAATATAGAACAGCAAACAAGTCAGCTTATTATAATCCGATAATAGACACCTGCCTATCCTAAGTTGCGCCATTGATTGGCAATAATCCAATTAAATAAAATACTAGATAAGTACCAGTGTTTTAGAAGTTCAAGATATTAGTGGATTAAAATACCTGCACTTGGTTTTGCAGCACCTACTATTAATTAGACATCAATTCCATAGCATTGTGCTTTTAGATAAAGACTGAAAGATAACACAGAATATTTACTAAAACTTCCTTCAAGCGACAAAAAAATCAAGTTAGGTCTCAAGTTGTACCAAGATCTTACAAAATGGCATTGTTGAAATTTATTTATTTTATTTATAAGGGCCGTAATCGACATTGCGGTCGAAATTCAACTCGTGATCACCGAACCCTGAGTCCGCCATATTTGGACAATAATAAAATTCTACGGCGCGCGAAATTCCCGCCTTTATTTATACCAAGTCAAAGCGTAATTTAAGTTTATTAAAATAAACGACGCTCTCGCGAATTTATTTCAATCGCACAGATAGACATGGCTGCGACGATGGTATATTTTTTACGACAGCAGCAAATTAAGATGTCCGTTATCCTTCCGGAGTAATCCGTGTTTTATTAAACAATATAAATTTGCATATTTACTTCAACTTGGGCCATTATTCAGCGGACAAAATGAAAGACGCGGCTTGCAATAAATACCTGCGCATTATTTTATATTCCCTTCTGCATTTATTTGATAAAAATGCCTACTACCTAGGTATATGGTTAAGTAAATTTTGCGTTTATGCACCTCTTTGTTCTGAGCACAAACCAAACATTATACTTTTTACTTAATCTTTATATTCGCTTTAAATTTTTACAAGTACTACTAATTAATTTAGTACTTTAATTAGAGTATAGTTTTATAGCAGTCGTAAGAGAAATATAACCAAAAAAGGGAAGGACTGCAATATGTAAATACAAAAGTCACAAGTATCGGTGGTGATGTAAATGGTTAAAGAGACAGATATTGATGAATCTACTTAATTAAACGTCCCCTTCGTGTGAAACGTCCTTTTAACAATACAAAATCATTAATAAAGAAATAATAGGTGGTTGTGGAGCCCACTCAATCAATACAGAAAGTTTTAAATCATGTCCTTCTAGTTTCAAACTTAGGGCAACAATAAGGATGATTGATAATCAATTAAAAAATATAAATTTCGTTAAATAAAGTATCGTAATTTGTTGTAAAACCTTGATGATATCTGAATGAATCTACGATTTTAAATTTTACAAAAACCGCTTGATATTTTGTTAGTTGACTAAATATTGGTGACGTCATAAACCGACAAGTCCATTAAAAATCTATGAAGTGATTGCGTTTGACAGCTTAAAAATAGTAGGTATCTCAATTGCCTTGCCAGTTAACATCCTATTGACTCGAATGTAGTTCATACTCTACATTCGAAAAGTACTAAGTATACAAGTTTATGGCCTTTTCGCGGGAAATGCATCATGCACCGTCACGCCATCTAGGGGAGGATGACGTGGTGTGTGGGACTCCCAGGGCTCCGGAGGACCCCTCTCAGGCCAAGATGGAGTGGCCAGGATATACCCACTAAACAACGCGGCACCCTTCATCGCCAGAGTAGTGATGCTATGACATCCAACAAGTTCATGTTGTTAAATGTTTATGTTGTTATTTATTGTTTTTGTTCAGAATGACATTGATATATTATGTTGAAGTTGATGTATTTTGTTGTTATTTATTGTTTTTATTCAGAATGACATTTAACGGGTCAAGCGAAGACAACATGAGTACAAAATATTTTGTTTAATTTTAATGTCGGCCATAACTCGCCCTACAAGGAAAGTGCTAATTGTTGCCAACGGCTGCTTCCATTTCTCAACATTCATCAATCTGCCACTTGGCACGGCCCGCGTATCCATCACCGCACCAACATATCGACAAATCAAAAAATAATAACTGTACTCAATATTTCAATTAAATAACACGGCCTCGCATAACTAAAACAACCATAATTACTCCTTGTTTTATTTATTTGGCTCATATATCTTCCGCCCCAATGAAACAATTAACCTTCGATACACTTAAAACTTGAAGCATAAAATCAAACCAGCGCTAATACACATGTTATCAAATGGACATGATAATCTCATTTCTTAATAACAAGTCTATAGGCAATTTATGTATTAATCGAACGTCATAACAGTGTTTGTCAAACATTGTGTATGTTTGTTTCTCATTCAAGACGTAATATGGCAAGTTAATTGAACCCGTTTAATGATGGGTCCAGTTAATCTATTTGGGTTTGGCTGAACGATCAATTTATTAACTAACGTTTATTAATTATAATCCTTTCGATATTTCAAGTTAGATTGAATTCGTTGTATTTATGACTGAGTCCGAGTATTTTGGCAGTCACATATTACTGATGGATGAGAGTCCTAGTATCTACTGAATATCAAATTAAGTAGGTAACTAAATATTTGACAGGCCCGTTGGTCGAGTGGTAAGAGACCCTGGCCACAAAAGGATGGAGGATCGCGGGTTCGAATCCCGCTACGGGCAAATGATTCGTATGATGAACATGGACATTTGTACTCGAGTCATGGATGTTTATAAACGTAATTAAGTATGTCTAGCTGTTTACCTAGTATCCATAGGACAAGCTTATAGCTTAGTTTGGAACTAGGAAATTGGTGTGTTAGTCCGGAGAATTCAATTTATTTAATATTTATTAAATTAATATAAACTTACTAAATAGCTTCACGCCATTTTTCTAGCGGGGTAGGCAGAGAGAACCAAACGCCATATACTGCACGATCCTTACACACCTCACTCGATAACTAATATACATTGAACAATTTTCTATTATAATCAATATTCATTACTTCGTAATTATACTCGCATACCTTTGCCTTCATCAGGCGAACGAAGTCGCGAGCAGAGGCTAGTTATCAATAATCGTAACACGAATCCAAATATGGCGACGGAAGGATGTTGCGTAGTTTATCTGTCGACATACCTTCGGATTAAGGAAACCGAATCGTTATTACCAGTTTCTAGGACCTCGGGCACGAATTAAGGAACGGCGGAAGGTCGCATCGGCAATTTAAATAGGTCGCTTTTAATTATACATCGTTGATCGTTATTGCTTTACTCTTAAAATGGCTCGTGGATGCGTAATTGATGTTATTAACAATTTATAGAAGCAAAAGTAGAAACAGCAAACTTTGTTGGAATAGATTTATGAAATTGATCATCAATCCATATTTGTCGTTGGAATGTTGATAAACATAGACTAATAGAACAACCTACAAACCTCATCATCATCCTAGCGTTATGTCCCGTGCTTAGACGGGGTCCGCTTAGACTATGATCCAAGATTTAGCGAGTCTGGTAATTATGTAAGGTAAGATAGGGGAACCAGACAATTTTTGGATCATGGTTACAAATCCAAAGTGGTTTGAATCACCGCCGAGCTAGTGGTATAAATACGTACATAGATTTATAAAATCCAGAGGTACATGCCCGGGTTTGAACCCGCACTCCTCGGTTAAGAGGTACGTGTCCTTACCATTGAGCTACCACCGCTCAAGAACAACCTACAAAGCTACCTATTACAAAATAAAGTTTATAAATTTGTGTTGCTATGCAAAAAGTATATCTGACTACCCCTTTCCGAGATTGCGGGAAGTACTTGTTTTTTAATTTGACATACCAATGTAAGTCTGGACACATACAAGCGTTACCTAAATTAGCGACACAAGCTTGTATATAATTGCGTAATGTAATTTTTATGTCATGACTTGAAGTTAAAAAAATGGCTTGATGCTGTTCATGGACATTTCGCAGAAAACGATTAAGCGTCTTCATTACGTTGTGTTGAGCAATAATAGCCATGCTCTGTCAAGATGCATCTTTTTACTTATAAAATACGGTGATTTTTACATATATATTATTTTTATTTTCTTTGGATTCCTCCTCATTACATTAAGTCAACAATATGTTATTATTATCATAAAGGGTAACAATTTAAATACCCGGCATTACAATGAACAAAAGTGTAAGACAACAATTAACTTAATAAGTTATACGGTAACGACTTAAGCTTTACATGGGATAATTCAAGCAGTTCAAGGTGTTCCAGGTGAAATTATCTGAGATGAGTATAGTGATACTGAAATCGATATTATAGATGATATGGACATAATTTTGCATTTTTGCGTAAATATGAAAATTACGAATGACTAATTTCGGATAAATAAAAAAACAAGGGTCTTGACCCAATTTTTAGGGCATACTACCAATATTAAATAAAATTGTATTGATTTCGGATAAAAGTTATCACATTCTAATTTTAAATCCTACTATTGGTATGTAAATAGATATTACACATCTAGTCTATACAATATTTGGTGTATGAGTATGAAACAAAAGTATTATTTACCACATTGATTGTCCAACAATAAATCCGATAAGTGTCAATTATAAGACTATTCACTTATCTAAATAACTACTTACTGTTAATTAACTGATTGTTATAGTCAATATCGACAGGCTAAACACCCAGTTGCCGGAGGACACGACGCTATGATTAATTAATGTCTTATTCGTTTTTTTTAACTATACTCAATGGCTATTATTATAAAGCGACCTGTTCCGTGCGGAAGAAATAGCAAGAAGCAAAAAGCAACTGTCAACAAACATTCGCTTGAAATAGCGTTTATGTGTTTCCGTTAGTTTGATTTAAGTACATAAGCAATTACAGAGGTACATACTCTTATATTACAAAGCCGTATAAAGTTTTAGACTATTTTTTTCGTAATCCTTTTAGGCTATGGAGCGACCAGATCTGACAACAATTTTAGTAAACAAGTCTTTTATTTGTCTTGTTCGGTCTGCGTAGCCCGTTACATATAACATTTTCCTTGGAGCTTACGTATATAAAATCTTGAGAAACTTAACTGACTACTGGATTTAGAGTACAATACAATACAATACAATACAATACAATAGTGGGTATTTAAATCAAAAAGCGATACAAATTATTTTAAAGGATAATTATAGCGTAACTATATTTTCGAAGCCCATACTCTAAGAATTCATTTGTCAGTTCCTACTACTGTAGTAGTTCCGACATTTTATCAGTTCCGACAAAATTTCGGAACTTACTAGTTCCGCGAAATCCTTAGGTTCCAAGTACGCCAGGGATTCTTGAGTAAATAAATATAACATAGGACCCTTATCATTTGTCGTATGTCAATTACCTTTTAGTGCGGAGTTACGCGTGTTACCCCTCGTATTAAGAGCGCCTACAGCTTCGGTATTTCTTATCACCAAGTGGACCATACACTTGTTCGCCACCTTTGCGGTATAAAAAATGCAAATCGCCCTAGCAAAAATGCAAGAACGGTGCAACTAGAACATTAGACAATTAATAGCTGACACTGCAGCACAGACATGCTTTTAATTATCCCCGTTATCATATCAGCTATCAATCTCCAGCCTGTCACCCTATAATGTGGATTGCTTCTATATTAATTTTCTCGGTCAACCCGCGCCCAGCGCTTAATTAGAGGTTACAAAGCGTAAAACAATCTCCAACACACTAACATTGCCTAAGAATGTGCGTAAACCAACAGATTAACAGTATTTTTCTAACGACCGCAATAAATCAATTCGTGCTGACAAAATAACATCGGCGAGTGTGTGTTTTATTGATATAGCTGTAAGTACAACTGGTTGGATTTATGGGCATATTGCAATTTGGACTTGTCCATTGTATCTAATCAAATTCGACCTTTAGAATTCATTTGCATTTATGTAGAGTGGAGTCATTTCACGTATGCGTCAGACCAGTAGCCACTGCCGTTTTAGAAGAAACTATTTGGTTGTTTAATTTTGTAATGAATAATTTCGACACATCCTGCGTTTCTTGCAATCTCTTGTATGAACTTGGCATTGGATAAAATTGACGCCTCGTCGACGTCTAAATTAAAATTAGGTAATCAAAAGTCTAGTAAAAGTTGGTGAGGCAATTAAAGTTTTATTGTTTTTTAATTACATACATATCTATTAATAATCAGCTTGTTACACTTATCCATTTAAACCTATTTGCTATTTCTAGTACTCGTCTAGGAGTCGTCAAAGCCGATGTTTAAAGTAATCAGTCGGTTTTTTTTATTTATTACTACAGTAGTCAATTAGAATATATTTGGACTTTACATACAAACATCAATCTTATCGACAAATATAAAAATCTAGTTTTAAATGAGGAAACGAGAAGATTTATAATCGTAAACTACTTAATTATATGCCTGACCGAGCTGCATCACGATTTCTAATTTATTTAATTAAGTAAAGCACTTTTATTAATTTAAAAGCACTTTGTATGTACCATGCTATATTGATAACCTATTATTTGAAGGCGTGTTTTTCCGCAATAAAAAAATATATATACATATATTAAATTCCGCCACACCATGTTCACGCAAGGCACGAACCCTGGCCCAGAGGGCGCCAAAATACTTATTAATGACAGATTATATAGGTACAAGCGCCTAAAGAGAATAGAAACAAAAAAAAATCGTTAGTATTTAGAAACTTTATTACAACATAAATCGCAGCAATAAAATCTTACATTAATATACCGCACACCAGAAAAACACATAGGGTACTTTTTTAGAGAAGATTTAGAGAAGTTTTGGATTCACATAATGGCACAAAATGGGCCACCATTCCAAAGTCCATAAGATGATAAAATAGATTTTTGTAATGTTCATAATGTATTCAACCCAAATTAAGACAAAAAATATTTTGGTAATATTAGCTTTCCCGGCGAACTTCTTACCGTCCTGTTTTGAGATAAAATTGGGATATGGTTAAAAAACGTTATAGCAAGTGTAAATACTATTGCTATCATGTTCCGTACGTTTTTACTTAAGGGTTTCTTTAAACGTTTTCTGTCTCCAAAATTACAGGACCTGCAGACAACAGTATTATCCCTACCGTCAACGTTGCAGGCGCGAATACAATTCGTTTCGCTGGTTATTTTTAAGGCAGTTTACATTCCTCAGTAATTCTCAGCGGTAATCAAGTTCAAGTTGCGTATAATCTGTCTTGTCTTTGCCTTCCCTTTACACGTCTGTCTGCTTTATGCATATTTATCGGTATACTACGCACTACCCACGTTTTACTCCAGTATAATGCGGCTTTCAATTTTCCTAGATAAAACATGGCTCACTTAAAGTGTAAACTATGGCATTTAGAAGTCAATCAAACCCACAGTATTATATATTACATTTTCGAATTCTGTTGCCTTCATATTATTAAATAATATCTCAAAAATATTGACGTTTATTTTAATCAAAATTATAGATAGTTAATATGAGTATCAATACCGAAACATTTGTACCTAAACATATTTAAATTAAAGTTAAATACTAACAAACATACTAAAATGGTTAAATTATGATCTCCAGTTATCACGATTACATCTTATAAAAGCTATAAAATGTACAGACAGACCGAATAGTCTTGCTATATTTATCTTAGCTATCTAACACCGTCCAAATGTTAATAATTAACTACAAAATTATATTCAAAAGTCCTATAGATATCAATTATAATAAATTATAGTTTCAAAATACATATAGTTAAATTTGACTGCATCTGGTACTTATATAGTTGTATATACAACCCTCTTTCTTTTTGAGGTCGGTTGATAGTACCGAAAATAAGATCTTGAATTAATTATGTATTCTGAACATAAATCATTCTCATTGGCGCGAGGCGTTATTTCTCATAATTATATCTATATTCGAAACAATGTATATATATTTCGAATTTTTGTAGTTCACATATTAAATAACTACCTTTTTATGTATATTAATAATGTTGTAAATTCTGGGCTTGCTATCTGTACTCCCATAGACCAGGTCTGTTAACCAAGCTTTACATAAAAGATCATGTCTACTCTTTATATGACTTACAATAAACGTCAAACAGCACCCGGTTTTCATTAATCGTGCGAACGTATACGTTTATTATGCGTACACGTGTTAAAACTCTGACATTTACATGCAATAAAATTAATCATTACGACTACTTTAATGCCTGACGTTGCTTGTTAGGCGGGGCTTAGACCTTAGAGGTCTCCCCTATACCTACAAAGTACACTGCAACGTGGCCGAAACAAGAGTACTAAGGATTTCAATGCAGGATCCAATAAATAATCAGCCCAATTGGTCAAAAAACCAATGTGAATCTACCACCGGTTCGGAACGCTGATTCTACCGAGAAGTAACCGGCAAGAAACTCGGTAGTTACTCTTTTCAGCGTCAAAATATACATGAGTAATATACACTTTTTTAAAGTTCTAAACCAAATCATACAACATAATCAATGACTGTGGGAGATGACATAATATGATTACAATAAAAGTGTAACCAGAGGGACTAGGTATTATTATTACTAGCCCTTTCATTCTGAATTGGTAATTAGTGGTTCCAGCATTAGATTATGTCTTTTAATTCAGTGTGCCTATTGGCAAAGGCCTCCTCCAACTGCTTCCACTGTGCTCTATCGCAGGCTACTCTCCTCCAGTTGAGCTCCGCTGCAATTTACCTCATCTCCCCATCTTTTGAGTTCTTTTTCCCTGTTTCCTTTGGCATTTCGGGGGTACCAGTTGGTTACAATTTTGCTACATTTCTCCGGATTTTTTCTCATCATGTGGCCAGTCCACCACAACTTTTTCCTGGACGATCCTGGTTAAGATGTCTGTTATTTTGGTTTTTGCCCTTAGTCTTTCATTCCTGACTCTGTCATACTCCGCTCCATAGACCTTTGACAGTATTGCAGTTTTTTCTCTGGTACAGAGAACATTTCTATACAAGGTAAAATGTGAGTGTTAAATGTCCTTCTTTTTATAGAGATACTTAAATCTTTTTTCTTCTTCTTTTAAGATTTAGGGACTAGGTATAAGTAACTGTAGTGTAGATTTTCGATATATTATTATGATATTTGGACTAGCTAACTGTACAATCCATTATGTGTGTGTTTTTTTTAATATTAAAATAAAGTTTAGCTACCCATTTCTATAAAACGTAGCTGATACAGACAAATATGAAAGGAGACAATCATAATAATAAACTTAGGTAACACGGCAAAAATTACTTACATTGAAAATCAATTTATAAGTTAAGGAAACAGCGATCGTCAAATCATATGAAAATACGGAAGCACGCCAGTTATACGCCTCATAATTACCTTATTATACCCACCACATTCTATCCTTACTACAGTTCTATGCTAATTGCTTAAACTATTTACTTGTGAGAAAAATAAACTGCTCCAGTACATCCGGCGCTAGAGGCGAAAGAGTCCATTAAACGCATAACTGGGCAGATATAGAGCCGTCACAACTTCCCGTGCGCATGCGCAGACTGTGCCATTGACAGATTGAACCATTGCCGTGACCTTGCGATGATGTAACATTAATGGTTATGAAACAATTTTCTATATGTAAGATGTTAAAGGCCATGGTAATGATAATGGATATGGTAATAAGGTATGTTCAAATCGGAAGTCTACCCAGCCCACCCAAAATGAGCACATACACAGATCACACACATATAACCAAATACATAATGGATATTGGTAAGGTAATGTCTGAATTTAAAAAAAAAACTAAACCACATTGGCCAGAAATCAAATTAATTTAAGTTAGAGGACAAATTAGGTAATTACGAGTGTTCGTCGCCTATATTATCTTAAAATCTCATACATTATACACCCTTTTTTCTATTTAGGATATGCTAGTAAGAAACACAGTGGGTACATTATTTGAGTTCAATACCAATATGGCACGAAATAGATTACATGATGAAACCTAAATAAATGTCACAGTAACACACTTCAGATCAAACCTTAAAACACCAAACACCAAACTTACAAAATTCGATTGTTTGAAAATTGATGTTGTCATTAGGTAGTTATCGTTACGGGCAATTTTATTTTATTGAGTCAATCGTGCGCATGTGGCAAACACAGACACAGGTCACTGCGTGTTCGAATAGACGCAGCGTGCGTGATTGATCGAGGTAGGTTGATTGGGACGTGTTGAATAATATTGTGCCCACAGCTTCTCACGCATCAATTTTGGAAAAATAGATAGTCTTTTCTTACTCTTAGATATTGCAGTTTTCTTATCACGTAAGATATATTAATATCCTTAATGCTAATTTTTTTTAAGCAATATCTATAACTATAGAAGTTTCAGACAAAGGTACCAGTTTTTCCTCTGTGCTATATTCAAATTGGTATGCGTTGGCAACAAAACAAAAGCCATTTTCTAAAACTAAGATCTAACAAAAAAAAATCAAATAATTAAGACATTGGTCGGAATTCCAAATTATTATGCATAAATAAGCACACAAATTCAGTCCACTACGCATATTAATGTTTAAAATTAATGAATATTAATACTTTGTTATACAAAACGTGAATTTTGAAACATATATTTACGTGGGAATCATGAATCAAATTAGTGAGTCAAGCTTGAAGGGTCTCGCAGAAGGTCGATAAATGATCAATTATTTGAAATTTTATATTTCTTTAATAGCCGCGTTATTCACTTGAATAAGTAGAAGTAAATCTATTTCAATTTACTTGTAAATTGAAAAAGATTTACTAGGTATATTAACACTTGTTTTGCTTAAAAAACAAACTACAAATAAATGTGACAATGAAGCTTTGAATCCACTAAAGTAATTTCTGTATATTTCAACTCAGGTCCCCCGGTTGGTGACAAAGCTGCGGTGGCCTTGCGAACGGTCGCACCCACGCCGCTCCAGTCCGGTCGGACTTTATGCAAAAATAATGCACTGCGAAACTGTGAAATAAACAGCCCAGTGATTTAGTCTACAAATGAACCAGAACTGCTAGTAGACGTCGATGCAACTTCCTGTGCGTCGCGGCAGCCCGGCGACGGACAAGGATTACTCATTCATCCAATTTCCACTTTAAATGTACTTTACAACAACTTGCAGTAACTACTTTACGTGGGAAGTTTGTTCCGAACGTAACACTGCTCTTGGATAAAGAAATTAAAAGTAATCAGCTATAAAAAGCTTACCTTTTAAGGAGGCGTGGTTTGTTCTCTACGGAGAACTGGGTTAAGTTTTTGTAATCGAAACAGGATTTTATGCAACTGCAGTCGGGTTGTCAAAGGCAGAGAATAATATGGCATTTCTCCTTTTTGAATATAAAATGAAAGTTAATTAATAATTAACCTACATTTCCACGCAAATCTTTTTGCTTCTCTTTTGTATTATTATATCATTGATTTGCGCTCTCCTCTATAATCCTATGTTTATCCTAATTAAAGGAAGCTATAATACTGTATTTTAAATTTTTCTTCTCTTTTGCTCTTAGACCTTATAATTTTTACTATAAATTAATTAAAACACCAACTTAATATGTGCTTAATAATCTGACGTAATAATTCCTCTATATGGCGCAATCAGAAATGTCAATGCAACATTCTCTACCATCCTACAAACATATAATGGAAGCAACCTTTCTAGAGACTACTATACAAATAAATAAATATCCGACTACATCACAAACATTGGTCTGACTCCGAGGTGAGTAGCACTTGTGTTACGGATATCAGAATCAACAGTGGTATTACAAATATATACTTAAATATTGGATATTAACACCCAGACACAGAACAAACACAAGTTTCATCATACGAATGTTTGTCCTGGGTCTTCACCCACGAACCCCATCAAACCCACAATTTTTGGCGCATAAGGCAGGGTCACTACCAAATGCGCCATCGAGCCAGTCAAAGACACAAATTTGCACTTATTCTCATATAGGACAAAAAAAAACAATGCACAGGTGAAACGCATCTAACCAATAGACATCGTAACCGCGTATCTGACCGTACCTGACTAGAAATAAGCCAAGGCCGTTGCTAGGAAGTAGACAGGGAAAGCATTGTAGGCTAGTAAAACAACAGATACGTTTATTGCAACAAAGCATAAACAGTTAACGCCTCTGTAACTATTGCCTTTCATAGTAACGAGACGGGACTTACACTTGGCCACATTATAGTATAGAGTACTAGTTACTCGTATTAACAAGAGATTTAGCTACGTACAGTGTATACAATACGCGTTTTACAAGTGTACCAGCTTATTAGTATAATGCGATATAAGTTGTTTGTTCCAACCGTTGCTTTATACGTAATAATGTCGCTTATATGAGGGGGTGCTAATTTGCATCTAAACTTTTATGCCCGAATTTAAACTACATATTAAGTGGTAGAAAACTTCTGAATAAAAATTAGTGTGTAACCATAATCTGTCCAAAGAATGAGCAGATGGTTTTAACGAAATACCAAATCTAGTAATAGCACCATCATGGTCAGAGTTTAAGAGCTATATTAGCGTGGTTCTAAAGTGTACCTACATTATTTTTTATTATTACTATGGTTACTGCTTTTAATTCGATTATGGCTACAGCCAATCTTACAGTGGCCTTGCTAGCGGTCGCCGCCCACGCGTGGACTAGCCCAAACAACTAGTTACTTTTATTTACTAATCTAATTGCATTCCATTAGGCATAAGTGCGTATCGGAATAATTTATTACCATCAATTACTATGCAAGCTAATAACAGATTCTACTATTAATATTGAATCCTTGGATATAACATCACATTAGTGGTACACTTTACTTGGTGTCTAAAAAATATTCCACGACTAACTAAAATGTACACATCGAGAGATTTTTAAAATCTAGTAGAGGTACATAAATACAGTGATTATTATTAGCGACAACTTTTGAGCAAAACAATATTTTCCTTAAGAAAAAAAAATATAATTTATTTTATTAAGAATTTGAAATTGGTATCTGTCATCTGACCATTATAAAAAAGTGGCCCGGACTAGAAGGCGCCCAGTCAATATTAGATAAATTGTAGTGATTGTTTCCGCATAAATGAGCGCCTACATCCCCATTACCATAGCTCGTGATTCGCTAATCTAAATTCCCGTGTGTCACGGGCACGGCGACAGTTGACCCGGCGACCTTGCGCCCAGTCACGTTGACTGGCGTGCAGAAACGCCGTATGATGGACTCGCACGAGAATAGGGCTGCTTTCCCCCGGTCATATTTGTAACCTTCGTAATTTTTATAGTCGTAACAGTCATAATTATCACTGGTTGTAGGTAATTTTCCATTTTCGCTCATTTCACCATTGTGTGTTGTTAGTTGCATCGATTAGAATTCCAATTGCAATGCTGCAATTTCCAACACTCACAATTTTCTACGCGTGCCATTGTCAATTCTCGCTTTTTTTAACCGTTACCGCAATGCATTTTCCAGTGAGTTACTTGTCACCAGTACCGAGCCCCAATCCCTTATTTATTGATCTTGCCTTGTCCACGACTGGATCATTTATAATGACTCGAAAATGTTTCTATATGGAACCCCAAATTTGTAATATCACAGTAAGTCTATTGTTTCTAGATAGTTTTGCTAAGAACTCTCATGTACCCAATTGGCAAATACACAAAATCGGTAGAAAAACAATACGCTTTTCTAGTTAATATATTTTATTCTTAATACATTAAAGTATTTTGTGTATGTATGTATGTATGTATGTGATATAAGTAAAAAAGGCGGGTTAGTTACACCATTTGTAATTCTTCTTATCAGTTCTTATCAGTCTGCGCTCCAATAGCTAAATCTATACTTCTATACTAAAACTTATCAGTATAATCAAACAATGAACTAAACAAGCAAATTCTTCGGGTTTATAATATTAGTATAGTATAGTTACTACACTAATATTATAAATCCGAAGAGTTTGTTTGTTTACTTGAAAAACTGGATCGATTTGAAAAATTATTTCAGTGTTAGATAGCCCATTTTTCGAGGAAGGTCTATAGGCTATATAACATCAACTATAAACTCGGGTGAAACCGCGGGTACAGCTAGTAACTACATAATTAGGGTAAAATTAAGTTAAGAAAAGAAATAATAAAAATCATCTTTTTATATTTTTGTATGACACAGCGTTTTGGTAATATTTTGAAAACCGGACGGAATGCAGTTCGCCGGGCAGCTAGTAGTTACTAGGTACAATGTAAAATAGAAAAAAATAAAACATATAGTAACCAATGTAAACTTGTCAAGTAAATTTAATGACGTTAACGAAATACGTGACAAATAATATATATTTCGTGAACGTCATTAAATTATTTCGATTGACACCATCATCGGCCCCGCAGCGCAATTTACGCACTAATGAATGAAAGAGTGATCTCATCGCGCGATACTTCTCGTACTTCATGTTTCTCCTTTTAGTAGAACTCCTGCGCACGCACTCCTTACATAAATTAATCAACCAATAAAAACAAACAAGAAGCAGAAATATCGTAGACTAGACTAATTATATGTAAAAACAAACGACTGACATCATAATAGCATATATATATATATTATATATGTAAATGATAAGCTGTTTCCAGATGCTTAGATACATTTACTATTCTACTATGTTAAAAAATATTAACATCACCGTCGTGCTTGCTTGTAAAGGCTATATGTACCTACATACTTTTTTATATTCTGTATCAATTTTTTTTATATATTTAATTATAATTATAAATGTGAAATTTGTCCCATGTTGGTCTGGGACTTAAAAAGAATGTGCCAACTGTTTTTCTTGCCTAGCATGTCGTAAAAGGCGACTAATGGTATATTGGGTTTTGAGTATGTGATTGTGTAGGCAACAAGCTAGCAAATTGTCACTACATTTTAAAAATTTCCCATCTAGCCCAGCCTATTGTCCCATATTGGTCTGGGACTTAAAAAAATGTGCCAACTGTGGTTCTTGCCTAGCATGTCGTAAAAGGCGACTAATGGTATATCGGGTTTTGGGTATGTGATTGTGTAGGAGACAAGCTAGCCGCCTGTCACTACTTTTTCACAATTTTCCATCTAACCCAGCCCAGTTTTATTTTTAGCTGATTTTGGTTAAAGGGGCCTGCTGCTCCTTTGACTCTGCCTATTCCTTCGGGGATTAGGGACGTGATGTTATGTATGTATAAATGTGAAAGTATGTATTTCTTAATATTTGCTACTCAAAGGCACAGAGATTAGAGACATATATGTATATGTAGACAACAACATACAATACAAAAATGTTATACTATAAAATAACTTTCATTTCTAATTCTTTGGTGGCCCAATTGAAAGTCCAAAATTGCACGTACAGGTAATATTGCATATTTTATTTTAAACGTACAAAGAACGAGGAAGTAAAACGGTAACTTTCAATCTTGTATTTTTTATGATTTACTAAAGTATGTATTTGCAATAATTTTACCACAGCCACCTCACGCAATCCAGCTTAATACCGCATATAAATATAAACGAATATTTTTTATGCATTCCTCAAACAATGAACATAACGGTTGATTTTAAAAGTATTTTTATGAATCGATCGACGGGCCCGTTGTAATGGTGTCCATTGAGCCACAAATAAGACAATGTCGCCTTTATACCACTGCAAAAAAAACCTGTATTGGTTATGAAACAGGGCGTGTTCAGACTGAATTCTGAGTGTGCATATTACTTGCCTTGAACGGTTTAGAATAAACGGCGATCTGGTTAAACGCATTTAAACCAATACGGGCCGTCACTCGATCCGACGTTAACGCATGAGTTACTTTACTTAGGCTGCTCTTAGGCAACACGCACATGGCCGACTAATATTTACTGTAAAGATAAATTTTTATAATTTTTTTTTAACGAGAATACAGAATCCTAAACTAAAGTCAAGAATCTTCAAAAATTAAAAAGTCGTCATGTTTCCTTGTAATTTATCTACACTATTATTATAAAGAAGAAAGATTTGTGTGTATGTACGTAACAAATAAACTCAAAAACTATACTATTGTAAAGTTTCATTAAAATCCATGCAATACTTTTTGCGTGAAAGAGTAACAAACATACACACATCTATCCAGAAAATGACATAATTCGTATTTTATTAAACTTTCTCTCTGCCTACCCCGCTAGGGAAGTGGCGTGAAGTTTAGTTAGTTAGTTTTTATTAAACTTTGAAACAGTCATAAATGTGGCATGGCAGAAATTAACATTTTAAACATAGCTAAGTTGTCGTATAGAAAGTGCAAGGTAAACTAGAGTAAACGAGTAGTGAAAGCTCAATGCACAATTAATCGAAAATATCAATCAATCAACCTGCAGCTTGTGCCTTATTTGGGGCAAGACCTTCTATAATTTTAATAATTATTGACAAAACCCTCTCATATCCCTCCTTAAATAAGTTCCTACATAATCTAGTTCAAGGTATTTTGAAGCCACTGCTCGAAAGGTAAAATTGAACCAGTAACATCAATCGTCACTATTTGCAGAGCCCAAAGCCAATAGTGAAGTCAAAATTTTATTAAATTACTAACTTGTGCCTGCGGCTTTGCTTGCGTGGTACATCGATTAAACATAGCCTATATGTTATTCGGGTGTATAAGCTATATTATTGTAGGGTTTCATAAAAATCCATTCAGTAGATTTTGCGTGAAAGAGTAACAAACATCCATACATTCTCACAAACTTTCGCGTTTATAATATTAGTAGGATGTTTCTTTACATAAGCTTGAAATTATTATAAATCGTCAGTTAAAATGCAAAATTACCACCGGGTCGGAAAGTTTATTCTAGAGAGAAGACAACATATGTCGAAAGGCAAAAAAATTGGACATTATCGTAACAGTGTTTAAAGCCTAAGGTGAACCGCAGATATATAGATCACGGTGCGTGTGTCATACATTAAATACGTGTGTACCGAAGGCGTCAAGTACGCCCGTCCCTGACATTTATCAATATTCGATACCGCCTCATTTCCATACTATTTGCCATACGATACATACACTACAAGTGACTAATGGCATTATTATCCATGTTTGTATTTTATTAATGGTACAACGATTTATTTAATTTGATTTGTGATGTATTTTCGGCTTTACTAATGTAAAGTATGATAGTTACAATAGTAAATAAATAAATTAATTAAGCCATTACTTAAATAATTCTAATAGCAAAGAACACTTTTCATGAAAACCAAAAAGCACAAAATTACCAAGAACTAATAGATTTGTGTTGGTAAGGAAATCCAACCTTAGCCTCAATATCAAGAGCCACTCATATTTTTAGCCACTTCGCTAAACGTCGACGTTGATATGCTGTCTTCTATCTTATTTATACATACAACGACCTTACGTCCCGTCTGAAGGGGTACAAACATTTACATTTTTATTAATATTTTATTGTTCTTCGCAAAAATTGCCTGATAAACTTAAGATACACATAATTTGCAATTAAAACCGTTTCTGAACCTGAATTGAACAAAAAAGAATTTACACGAAACATTTTTAATAAATCTTCAAGAGCCCATTAAAGGTTAATAAACTATTTCTTGGACGTAATTGCATGGTTTAAATTAAATTATTACATTACCATACTTTTTATTAAACAATGACTTCAAGTATTTATTACACAAATGGTTGTGAATCTTAATAAATAAAAATGAATGCCTGATAGATATCATCTCATCGCTAAAGTTTAGAACTATTGGACTAATTTAACTATGTTTTTATAACGTTCATCTTTTTAAATTTGCAAGGAATTAAAACTTTAGGCTGCAGTTGGCTCGATGGCGCAAGGGCTCGGTCCTATGCACCAAGAGTTTTAGATTCGATCCCCACCGAGGACAAATATTCGTATGATGAATACTTGTGTTAGTTTTGTGTCTGGGTGTTAATATTACATATTTAAGTACATATGTATTTGTAATAATACCACTGTTGATCTAATATCCGTAACACAAGTGCTTAAGCTACTTACCTCGGAGTCAGATCAATATATCTATGTGATGTAGTGTGGTATTTAATGATCGCGTGTTTGTTTGTGATTATGTACTAAGCGACGAACTATTTTACACAAATCCTTTTATACACAATTTTCCAACGGACACACTTTTTTACACAATTTTACAACGGACACGGCTTAATTTTAATTTTGGCTGAAAGTGGTTTATAAAGTTTATCGCTCTTTGGACTGTGCCTACCTCCTCGGAAATTTGGGTGAGAAGGTATGTATGCAATAATATAATGAATAGCTACTTATTTTATTATAATATTTCATATTCAGAACAGGTGTTTACAGGATGAGGAAAAATACAAAAAAAAAAAAATTACAAAATCAAATCTGACGTAAAACAATAAAGATAAAACACTGGAATGCCAATTAACAGCATTGGTTACTATTTAATTCCCACCAGATTCCATAAAAGAGACTCAAATAAATATAAAAAGTGTCTCATTGAAACGGAAGCGTGAGCTATGCAAGTGGAAAATGTACGCAAGGTCGGGCCGGCTCGCCTCGCGCGCCTGTGAGCCAACCTCGCCGCTTGGCGCACTCGCGCGCACCTCTGTACATTGCGCGCGCAGTTCACTTCCCTCGCATATTGCACTCTGGTAAAATACTAATGTACTGCGCCGTGTGTATCGACAAACTATCGCTTTCAAGTTCTAGTCCCGTAATAAGGTTACTAACCGGAGCAGTTTTTTCGCTTTTAGGAGCACGTGAATACAGTAAAACTACGCTAATAGTTACTCACATATTTTGTCCGCGAGCACCACTCGTATAATATTGCAATGCAGTTTGTTACGGATTAACTCCCTTTTCAATGTTTCTTCAGACTGGTCATTTATTTTATTGTTCACAATACCTTGAAGAAATGCAATCGATAGGAATTGCTAAATCAAGAATCACACATACGTATGTTCGGTCACATGATAGTAATGAGCCGGCCATGCACATACTAGCAAATTTTAACAAATCTTATAAATGAAGGATGAATGCCAAACTTCAAAACGGTCTGTTTAAAAATATTGTTTGATCAGCGATGACGAAATGTAGAATACAATATGGAGCGGAATATACAACAAAATTTACAAAATTACATCTAAATTGTTATATATTTTTGATAAAAAAAATGTATGCATTGTAGTATAGGTCTTTAAGCTCCAAATGTGATTATAGAAATCTCTCGAGTATAACGGTAGAAACATTACACCAACAAAAAGTAACGATCTGTACGGAACACTATACTATAATAATGAAATCAATTTATGAAAGAACGTGACAATCGATTTCATGCTTACCTACGTTCAAAGACTTTGTATTTTCAGCCACATAAAATAGAATTAAACTGGCGCGCTTATTCGGATTATTTTATTGCATTTAGTCATATTTAGTAGTCGTAATTTAAACACTTAAGTAATAAGTAGCTATGACACACAAAACAATGGTAACAATCATAAAGTTTATCGATTATGGTTTAAAAACAGTGTAGTTTGAAACATTTTACTGTGTGAGAAAAAGTATTATACTTCTCCTGGTATAGTTTCGGCAAGTCGAAAAGATGGAAAAAAGACAAATGACAAGAGAAGGTTATGAAGCAAATGTCAATGGAACTGTAAAAAAGAAATGCTTTAGACAGACGTCCAATCTGAAAAATAAGTGTGTGAGTGTGGTAGAAGCGAATGATGAGAGCGAGAATCATAACAAATAAAAGGATTTGATCTGTGTCTACTCTCACAGGAAAAGACAGTGACATAATTTGATGTAATAGGCTTTACTGAACATGGCGTATACTAAATAGAATGTAATTTTATTTCACAATTAGTTTTTGTTAGAGTAAGGCTTATTACAATTAGGTATTTACTTTCCCAAATGCATAAATTCTGTTTACTTTACGATGTACGGCGGCGAAGAAATATACATGTACTCTCTATAAAATAATTATGAGTAAATAACATACTTGAATTTGTTAATGGACTCATACTATTATGATTAAAAAGAGGAATATAGGAGCATACTTTCTTTTTTTAATTTTAGTTACATTTATCATTTATTAGTAATTACTTTCAAAAACTTATTACGTCCGCTTTGTTTCAACCAGATTTACTTGACAGTCAAACCAAAAGTGCTCAGCATATTTTATAAATATAAAAAAATAACTATAATGAATGGCTTTATCAACAAGGCAGACATATATAAGTCTGCGAGTGGTCGGACCAGTGCTGGCTGTCGCGCAGTGAAAAGTAGACAGTTATTCGTCTTGACCCCCAGCCGCAGTATGCGCCTGCGCCTGCGCCTGAGCCTGCTAATACCTGCTGAAGGGCATGCAACCAATATTTTTTTAAGCGGTGAATATGTCACGCCGTCCAAGTAGGGGTATTTTGACCCAGAGACCAAATATGGTGTATACCGGGGCATATCTCCTAAGCCCGTCATTGTTCGAGTGGCTGGTGCCAGTGGAATATTGAGATCGAGGTGACCACCAAAGCCTATTTGATAAAAGTACACTAATATTATAAAGAGGAAATATTTGTATGTTTGTAACAAATAAACACGTGGTATGATTTCCAAAATTCTTTATTCATTAGAATGCTACATTATGCCCAAATAACATAGGCTATATTTTTTATCTACTAGAAAAAAATGGAATAAAAAGATAGATGCAGCCTTAAAGTGACTAATATCATCACTTTAAGCCTTAAAATAAATTATTTGCTGCAAATGTTGTATTCATGTTTGTTAGTATTAATACTAGATAGTACATATAAGCTACTTGTAATAACACTTCTGTCTTCATAATACGAGACAAACGACATAAATACAAACATTTATATTCATCATATTAGTCGCATTAGGTGGTTTAGCTCCATTCATAAAATTATTAAGTATCCTTAGCGAACTATAAATCATTTTTTATTAACAAAAACATACTGCATGGACTTTAATAGCGAATTTGTCTTCAGTTGATGTGTTCTTAAGCTACAAACATTGTCATTTATTACAACTGTAGGAAGTAGAAATCGAACAGTGTGAACTGTTTCATTTTATTAATTCTATTATGTGTTTAAAATATGCGTCACAATATTTTTATTTTATGACGTATTTTTTGTCCTTAAACCAACCTATGCTATTAGCGTTAAACTTGTATCGAATAACAATTATTTTAAATATACTTTTATCTTATATGGATACTAGTTCAAAACAGGAAATGAATTGATTCCGCCAATTTTGAGTAAATACCAATGTTTTGCGTCGTAGGCGTCTTCTAGGATATTTAAAAATATCGAACTGTCATACATTATGTAGGTATCTATAGTAAAAAAATCTTCTGCTTAACTGTATGCGTTGTTTCTATTAATAATCAAATTTGACAAGAATTCAAGATTTAGTCAGCCTGAATAATATACACTGAAGCGAGTGCTATCAGACTTTCGGAACCATTTGACAAGGTTATATTATGAAGACAATTGCATTATGATAACCCTTCTGTAGATGTTTAAAGAGTACTTTTTATCCTGATTAACTTTATCTTAAAATACGTAGGAACACGTATTTAAACTGCCTTTATCCGCTGAGCTATTTATCCGTAGCATAAACATTTTAAGATAAAAAAAACATTCCAAAAACGTTCCAATACCAGCAGCAGCGATGCAAGTGATAAGGCGCTTTAAAAGAGGCCCCGCATGCAAATTCGGTTCATAAATATTGGCAATAAAACCCGCGAGAGAGGTATTAATGTCGAGTGTCCGAAATCGCGAGTAATTGTAGGAGTCGACGAACGCGGGCTGCGCGGGCGCAGGCGGCGCGCTGCGGGGTGCCGGCCGCGCCTGTGGTAGGGCTGACTCGGTGACGACACATAGGGTGGTTTTATCACACCGTAACACTTACTTTAATAATCTTCATGTTTCCACTATCGTCAAAGAGCAGGTTATTGACGCTAACTCCGAGTGGTAACACACCGAACCATTAAGGCACTAGAATAAACTAAACTAACTCTATGAAAACAAAAAAGTAAAATGTATTTAATCATTTCAATTGTACGGCTCAACTTATTATTATTAGTGACTGTAGTAATAGTAGTAAATAAGCTATATTAGATTTAAGGATTCATATACAACTTCATACGCCCTTGCAGTAATGCTATCGCTGTGTATTTGCAGGTATTGTAGCCATACCTCCTAAGGATAAAATGCTCAGTTGTGATAATGTCGAAAACGCAAGCTACACGCAAAATGTGAACTCGAATTAATATCAACACTTTTATTATTTACATACATACATAACATCACGCCCATAATCCCCGAACAGGTAGGCAGAGTCAAAGAGGCAGCAGGCCCCTTTAACCACATTTAGCCAGAAACAAAACTGGGCTGGGTTAGTTGGAAAATTGTGAAAAAGTGGTGACAAGTGGCTAGCCTGTCGCCCACACAATCACATACCCAAAACCCGATCCACCATTAGTCGTCTTCTACGACATGCTAGGCAAGAACTGCAGATGGCACATTATTTTTAAGTCCTAGACCAACATGAGACAATGGGCTAGGTTAGATGGAAAATTGTGAATGAATTGTGAAAAATTATGTTTATTATTTAGTTCCTGTAATATTACTAAACCTGATATTACATAATAAATTTAAAAAGCTAAACACTAATAAAATCTGCCCTTGAGTCAATTAGGTCATTCACAATTACCTCTGGCGACAACCCTATTTATTGCCCGTCAAATTGATTATTTGGCGACTCCCCTTGGGCTCGGAGACAAACTGGATGGCTTTATTGTTTACGCGACTCTCTTTTGATCACAGCCTCCTCCAATATTACACTCATTAAGCCTTTCATTAATTTTAACTGCCTCCGAAACAAGTGAGTTATTTCTTATTTCGAATCACCTTTTTTTTTCTTAACATTGAAATGACCCAATTTGGTCAAGTTCGTTCAATTGAATGTCGTACCATCGAATAATACGTGGGTGTAATAAGCGAAATTAATCCTCGTAAATGTAGTACACTTACAGTATAATGTACTTATGACTTCGCTTGTCGACAAAAGATTGCGCTTAACGTCATCTGTTATATTGTGGTATCTTGAAATATTACATTAATTTCCACCTTGCAGCTCGTTATTTCAAAAGATAAATATAAATATATGGTGCACAAAGGTGAGGATGTAAAGTGGGATGAATCATATTTTAAGGGTCGAGGGTCTCAATTACTTTAAAAGTCACGTTATTTTGAGTTAACAAAACAAAAAGCGGTTTCGAAGATTTCGCTTGGTAGAAATTGTATTATAATTTAAATACTGCTACGGTTAAAATAAACCTGTATTGTAGAACTTACTTTACGCATTATAAGTAGTATTTAATACTTATTGCATCTAGTAATTAGTTTCAGTTGAAAGAACCCTTACTCCTTATAGAAACCATAAAGAGAACGTCGTCTCGGCTAACTGCACCTGGCTATGATGGCCGCAAAGATGTTCTTTATACTTCTAACTTCTATTGCAGAAATGAACTATAAGTACATACATATTATCACACCCGTAATCCCTGTAGATTTAGGCACAGTCTAAGGATCCCAAACATGCTTTAACCACTATTAAACCAAAAATAAACATGAGCTAGGTTATATGGACATTTGTTAAAAGTGACAAGTGGTTAGTTCATCGCCAGCACAATTCTAAACCCTATACCCAGTTAGTCCCTTTTCACGATATGTTTAGCAAGGAGTACAGTTAGCACATTATTGTTTAAGTTCCAGACCAATAAAAGTCAAAATAAGATCCACACGCATCCAAAAACGTTTCACATTTATTTACTCGTTCTCTTTATCAATCCCCATAAAGAAAAAAAGCGAGTAATATTCTTTGTTTCTGGCATGACTTGTAGATGGCTGACGGAGGCTGCGCGCACGCATCGTGTCGCAAACGCAGCTCGTAAACTTGGCGCAGATCATAACAATTGTGCACGGCTCCGGCCGATAAGCGACATGGCGAAATTAAGTGCATTTTTGAAGGCTGCTTGCCCACCAATTGTTTGCTTTTAATTTCACATACATAAAACATAATATTGCACTTAGTAGTCACCTACTAACCGCTCAATGTGTACTTCTTAATTAATTTTGTTTGTTTTGACATAAACATAGGTCGCTTAAAGTAAAATTTATTTTCTATCAGCTAAAAAACATAGTGCAATGTTATTATACATTATGTATAAAATCATAATTTGTATGCAAACATTTAAAATCAATTTCAAAATGTAGGTTTCGTAATAAGTTTACATATTAAGTCTATTATTAAGTACATTTAAATACTAATAAATGTACGTTAATAATCTACTTTGGTATGAATTATAATTATATTTAATTCAATTATTCAAATTTTATCGATATTAACTGTCAAAGAACGAGCGTTGATGTCTTTTGTACTAACTAAATTCAAGTCCACTGCCACTCGTATTTGGTAGAACCTTGCATGATTCCATTTTATAGCCAAACTAATCCACTATTAATGAACGTCTAAAATTAACTCGCAACACTTCCACCGCCTTAACGAGCGACTAACAAAATAATGTCAATTAATTTTCTAATCAGAGCATGATTAGTTCGTAGTAAAAAAACGAGTCGGGCGAGGTCCCACATGCGTCGATAACGAGACCAATTTGTGCCCACTAATAGTCTGATATCAGACAGACCTGTATAAAAATATCAGTTTTGTAATCACCTGTTTAACCGACCCGGCGAGTAACCGATAGGAGATCTGGAGTAGCGTGAGGTGATAACAATAGCTATAATTATCATACCAGTAATATAGCACAATTTGCATAACAAACGAACTGTCTTACATACACCTAAGTCGTCGTTAGCTTGCAGCTTTTGAGCTGAACAAGAAAATAAATGTACCATTCATACCATTAATTTAAATATGGCATCTTTTAACGTGTTTTATTATCTCACCAACGATGACTAGCGTAGTGATTTAAACATTAAGTCACAGAAAATCTTTTGTGATATCTACACTTCTATACTTAGTAATATTATAAAGCTGAAGAGTTTGTTTGCTTGAACGAGCTAATCTCAAGAACTACCGGTCTGATTTGAAAAACTCTTTCAGTGTTAGATAACCCATTTATCAAAGAAGGCTATATAATCTATATAACATTAAACATAAACGCAGGTGAAAGCGCCGGCACAGCTAGTCTGTGATATTTCACAAAAATATTTATATTAATATATATATATGTACAGTATTTAATATAGAATTAAGGTCGTCTAAATTTAATAGAGCATCGGTAGCCTAATGGTAAGGACACGCGCCTTACAGTGAGGAAAAACATCGTGTGGAAAACTGAACATACAAATCAACTGCGTTTTTTCATAGCGCTTCTATGCTTCAATGTAATAAATCCAAGATCATGGTCTAAGCAGACCCTGGCACGAGACATAGCGCAAAGAAGAAAATAAAGAAAATTATATTGGGCATATTTTGAAGTGTTATATTACATACACTTATTTAAGTTAAGTGTGTATTGGACTTTGCCTACCTTATGTTGTCTTATCTATATCCTTAAAAAAAAAAAAAAAAGAATGGTAACCACCTTCAAAAAAACTTACCTATAAAACCTAAAATAAACTACCGATAAAAAAATAATGATTTAAGTCGTCAAATAATTACTATTAGGTATCGTTGGAAATAACCAGTTTTCTAATGTTGTAGCCTTTTTCAATACTTTTAAGCAATTATGAGCTGTTAATGAGGAACAGGTGATACATAATTGGATTAGCAAATGTTTAGTTATTTTAATTGCGATAAACGCTACCACACAGACAGCTTAAATACATTTATAAAGTTAACTACTATCAAGACTTCGTCATCAACAAGAATAAGTCGTAACATACAATGTATTTTAATAAACATCTTTCAAAGTTTTAGCGGTAATATACAGTAACACTATTTATCCCTTTCATATAGCATATTCCAGAATAGTACATAATATTAATCCCCTAAGGGGATGGCAGATTCAAAGGGATAGCAAGCCTCTTTAACCACATTCAGCCAAAAATAAAACTGGGCTGTGTTAGATGAAAAATTGTGAAAAAGTAGTGAAGTGGCTAGCTCGTCATCTACACAATCACATAACTAAAACCTGATAAACCATTAGTCGCCTTTTAGGACATGCTAGGCAAGGAACACAATTAGCAAATTATTTTTATGTCCCAGTCTAACGTGGGACAAATAATACAATTAGGATAATATTTTGTATAAAAATAAAACACAATTGTAACATAACGAAATATGTATATTAAATAGATACAGTGAATTAAGGTCAGAAAAGGTAACAATTGAACAGTAACAATAATGTCGTTCCATAAAAATAAAAAGAAGTTAAAAAAGATATATTTTACAAATCCAAATAAGCATAGATAAGTTATATATTGTATATACACATGAGTAGATGCTTAAATACATTGTAAATGTGATTATTAAAATTTTGATATTAAGTACCTCTTAACCAAGTCTCAAAACCAACAGATTATCATAGTTTTATAATAGTAGAGTTTCTAACATTTAAGAACCATTTAAATCAAACAAGGGATTGCGACACAGCCAACTCCTCATTGTTCCCCGATGTATCAACACAGAGCGAAAGTATAGGATACTAGCTCTTGCCCGCGGCTTTGCTCGCGTGGTACATCGATGAAACATAGCTTATGTTTTATTCTAATGTATAAACTATACTATTGTAAAGTTTCAATTAAATCCATGCCGTCTTTTTGCGTAAAAGTGTAAAAAACATCCACACATCCATGCATACAAACTTTCGCGTTTATAATATTAGTAAGAGACGTTTTCCTTCACCGGGAGCAAGTGATATTTTATTGTTTAACTCCCAAAAAACTGACACGTCGAGTGTCGAACCCACGACCTTTCCAACGCAACCGAGGTTAGTTGTTAACACCTATCAATGAGAATGTGGGGTAATTTACTATAAAATAATAAATACTTTTTAAACCTGCACTTGGAGATAAACATTCGAATGCGCATTTTTGTCCTTCATCCCAATAATCGTTTAATGCCTTACGACAAGTATTCGATTATTAAAGCCTTGATTGAGACTGCTTGACTGATCGAGAATGTCTGAAAGTGTTAAGTCCATTTTCGAACAAATGTTTTACCTGAATCATCATTTATGATGTAAAATAACGAAAATATTGTGTATTAAATAAATGCGCGTTCGATTTTTTTTTAGGTTAAGTATGCTTATTTCATTGAATTTACATTTAATGTAGCGAATTTAGACAGATTTAGTTTATATATTAGTATGTTTCCTCGTCTTTGGGTCAGTGACATTGAAATGTACAAATCATTTGTTTTCAATGGATATATGTACTTGAATAGATATATACCTGTTCAATAAAGAATAGAAAGACATATTAATAGGACTAGGTATTATATATACTATAACATTTCTTGCATTTGTCATCACACCTATTTTTGCATTGTACAAATACATAGCGCAACTGACAATATAAGGTGTATAAATAACACAAATATACAAATATCCTTTGATAGCTTGCAAATGTAACAAACACTCCATTTTGCAGCAATTTTCTATACAGTGGAAAAGCATTTTGTCCATGTTTAGGTAAAGGGATATAAAATGAATGAACGTGTAAAAGCAAGCTCGTAAATGTCGTCCCATTTGGAAATACAACGTCTTATTTACACAAGAATTCTAGCGTCTATACATTCAGGGGTTTGCTTGGTTTAGACCAGCTAGATTGTCCACCGAGCTGGTCTATACCAAGTGAACCTTAAGATAGTTAAGATAAGTGAACCTTTGGTTGTAGTATCTAAAAGATCGAGCACAAATTTGCGTTTCGTATCGACATCGTAATATCTAATTCGATATATGACATACAGTCTATGTAGTCCCATGTAAGCCTGGGACTCGAAGATAATGAATCAGCTAGGCGACTACGACTTAAGGCGACTAATAGTATATTAGGTATTAGGTTTGTATAGTTGATGTAGGTGACGGGCTAAACACTTATAACTACTTTTTACAATTTTCTATCTCACCCAACTAAATTTTAGGCCAAATGTGGTTTAAGAAACGAATTATCTATACTAATATTATAAAAAGGAAAGATTTGATTGTTTGTTTGTTTGTATTGAATAGGCTCCGAAACTACTAAACCGATTTAAATTATTCTTTGACCAATGGAAAGCTACTTTATCTGCAAGAAACATAGGCTAAATTTTATCCCAAGTTCTTTGTTTCGAATCCCGCTGTGGGTAAATGTTTCGTGCGTTAAACGTGCTAGTTTGGTCGATTCAAGATGTATTTAGATATGTATGTCTACCGGTCACCTAGGACCCATAGCATAAGCATACATCTAGATAATTTATTAAAGGTACGGAATATACAATATTCTACTTCCTACTATCCTCGTATATTAAACAGATTTTATAGTAAGATAGGAGTTTGATCTAGGACTAATTTCTAACACCAATATCAGACTTCTAAAGGTGAATCTATACTTGCTAAACACATTCATATGTACTGGTGAATACATCTTGATGGACACTACATCTATTAAAAAAAGCCTATATAAAAATTTAGGGCAAGCTTCATAGACAAATATTGATGTAGGAAAACCTTCAAGTCCAATAATTCAATGCAATAAATATCAATTCAGTCATTACACTAAACGAATAATTCACATGCATGATTAAAACAAAACAAATCTTGTCGTTACTTCAACTAGTCTACAGTTGACAAGAAAATATTATGCAAATGCTTGCAAATTATTAAAATACAACGAATAAGTATGCGTTGAATGTGCTATTATATAAATTTGAGATTTATTATCTACTAAATATAATGTAGAGGATTATAATTGTGGCATTATAATATTAATGGGATCAACACTGTACGAATTTGCATAAATCGTGTCACTGTATTAACAGGTCAGATTCTACACCGTTAAACATAAATCACTAATTTTATTTTTAATCCACAGCACTAAAAATATTTTTTATTATATTTCTAACGCATCTATTCAAATGCTCTGATTAAATACAAATAATGCCAATAAAACTATACATTAATTAACTTTTAACAAAACCAACTGATCACTTGACTTTGACACTGAAATATCCAAAGAATATGTGTTGTGAGGAGCGGGCGGCGTAGCTCTCTGCGCACGCCATTGAAATGCGTATGATATTCGGCTATTATCAATGGCATGTCCCAATACTTTCACGAGGCGGGCGGCGCGGCGCAGCCCCTCTGCGCGCGCGCAGTATATAAGCCTGCTCCCGCCCTCATTTCAACCAGACGCAAGTTGCACTTCAACATAGCGATTCCTGGAAGATTCTAGTCTTCCAGCAGCGCTATTAATCAATCTAAAACTAAAACAACTATTTACAAACTATCTTTCTCTCTTTCTTCTGTGCTTTACTTCTTTACAAAAATGAATCCCATGGTGAGTACTATTACTATCAAATTTATTATTTATTTCATCTACATTTCTTTTTCTTACTTTACTATATTATTTCAAATATACAATGTATTAATTTTAATATTTCATATTACCTACATCTTTTTCTTTTTAAATAATACCTTTTACGAAACAGTAACATTCCAACAAGTTATTTAAAAAGTGTTAAACTCTTTCATCGCCGCATAAATATATCAAATAGTCTGATTATTAATGATCTATATCGATCTAATGATGTGTCGTAGATCACTTATGCAAATGTTACTGTTCCGTTCATGTGATTAACGGTGCGCGGGCGCCGGGTTACGATAACTTAATTTATTGTCAAATCTGATATTGGGCCCGGGCGGGCACACATAGAGTGTGCCCGCCCGGGCCCAATATCAGATCGGCTTGCCCAACCGGGCAGGGCCACCTATCTGTAGGATTGTTAATTAATATACAATATATCAAACTGTAAAAATCACATAAAAGTGTACAATATTGTGATTGCAATATTCATTTAATTGCAAACCAAAAAGTTACGCTTGCAATTTATATAAAAGTTAAAACGGTGAAGATTATATCCCGATATATATTGTTTGGCCTGTCCTGGATGTTACCTGGGCATTAGTGTCTCCAGAGTCCTGGCAGCCCTACCCGCTGTACACACCTCAATAATGTATAACAGCGACGACCTAATTCCTTACAATGGAACAAGGTGTTTCTTTCGCAACCGATTCAATATAAACATTTGAATAGAATAATCATAACATAGATCTACTGAGTCAATATAAAGTAAGATCAAAATACTTGTATTGTCCAAACTTTTTTATCTTGTTGGTCGCAAAGTTTTTATTGAAACTAATCTATCAATCGGGCGTGTTAACTCAATTCAATGAAGTATAAGTTTAAAAGCTAATACCGACTCTGGGTTAATTTCGCTTTGTGGAGTACGAATATAGAATCGCCTGATTTTTATTCGAATCAGTAATAATGAGTCTATCGACACAGCACTTATTATTTTTAATCGGTGCAAATTAAGTATGATTAGATTAGGCGCTAAGTTGGAAACGAAGATATATAGATCAATTTTGTTTTGATATTAACGTACCACAAAATTTTATGACATTTAAAAGTCATTATTGTTCTACTAAGTCTGTGCTTGTTTTGTAAACCCTGCGTTTAATATAGAAACAAAATACCCAGACAAGCCCAATATTTAGAATATATCACAAGTAAAATTATGCAGTATCTGGCATAAATTACCTTACAATCGCATAGATAAGCAAATCGATAAACTAATAGTTGGTATCAATGTAGTTAGTTTTATTTTATTGCAGAAAATTATAGTCCGTTCAATTTACAACTACTAACTAGACTTGTATGTTTTCGATCGCAGAGATTTTACTAATGTTAAAGATTAATCATGTCCCGTTCCTAAACAGGGTCCCAAAGATCTGGGAACCAGACAAATAGAAACCTGGATACAAATCCATATTTAGTTAAATGGCTGGGTTTTTTTGAGATATTTTCCGTCACCATCAAGTTGGTGGTATAAATGCGTATTAAGAGTAAAAATAGCAGAGATACATGACTGGGATTTAAACAATACCAGCAGGTGAAGTGGAGCCACCACCGCTCTTCATTAGCATAAAACGATTATGATATCAAATGTTGTAACGCCCAATATAACTTGCAAATCAGGGGCACCAATTTGATACGAGTATATCTGTAATTACATATTAGGGCCGAGTTTAATTACAACAATAAAGAATTTCACTGACGCCCGCCAATTAATTCGCGCTAACAAGTGCGTATAACTATTTAACAAAGTAACGATCCGTAAACATTATTTCGCATTACCAAATGGCGGACAAACGGCTGTGCCCGCGCAGTATCGCGGCAATTACCCCCGGCACGTGAACAACTAGGTTTTGTGTCGAAAATGCGCCCTAGTGATGTCCGCAGAGATATGTGACGCGACTTCATAATTATATGATGGGTGACCTACCAAGATTAGCACTCAGTGCGCCAGTACCACAATCATTTTGCGTTTTGTTTTCACTGAATTACCAATCAGACTATGTATTAACGTTACGAATCCACTTGGATATTCATTTAAAATAGATGGAATAGGCAGTTTAAATAAAATATTGCGAAGGTACGGTAAATTAAAAGATTACAGTTTCGTCTAAACTGATACAAACACATAATGCGGAAAAAAAAGAAACGTCATTAGTTCGCGAAACATTCATTATATATGTTACGCTTGCTACGAATTCGTGCTACGAGCTACGAATATCGACTCATCTTCAATGACCAATTTGAATAATAATGATGTTGATTAAACGCTTAAAATATGCGATAATCGAAACGATTTCTTAAATAAGTAACATATAAATTGAATTTTCAGTGTTATATGATATAAGTAAGACTAAAATGTATATAGATAGGTACATTAATTAAAGCATGAACTGCATTAATAATAACGCTGTGTTCATGCATTGTACTATATATTTGATTAGATTCTCGTGCAATGCTTAAGAATTTAGTTTATTTCATTACATTACATTATTTTGTAATGAATTGCTCATGCGCATTCCTAAAATCTGTCAAAGATCAGGGCATGCGCGCCGCGGTCATTGTCAGCTGCGCATTTTGTCACGGTCTATTTCACCACGCGCATTTTTCGCTTTGCTCACCTATTAATTGGCTATTCTTCCATTTAACGAAAAAGAGGACAAAAATATATATACTAAATCAATATATGAGAATTTAAGAGAGACGGTCTCAGAAATACTTTTAATGAGTTCCTTTTTATTCTTTGCAATTCTAAGTGTTGCGTGTCACAGAGTCAACAAAAACCGTAATCTGACTTGAACTTAAGTACTAACTATAGGTTATTAGGTACATTAAGCAAGACTAAAGTATCAAACTAAGTATCTACGTTAATCAAATAATAAATATCTCCAATATTAATCTTCTTATAAATAAATTTGCACTTGGCATTAGAAAGATAACACCTTGACATTGTTGCTGGTTGCTCTACAAACCTCTTTCCTGTTTCCTTTTCCGTAGTTTTTTCCAATTAACATTTATTTATGTTTCCTCTATAACGCACAATCATATCAAGTTCAAAGGATCTCATTCTTCTATATCATTTAGGAGTTGTGTAACTACAACTTTAAAAAAAATGTGTATTAATTTATGTAAATAACCTCATTTAATATCAACACAAAATTCCAACAAGCTTTAATATCGTAAACTTAGCAAAACTCTTCAAAGGGTAATATTAAAATTAATGTTCCAATCACAAGTTTAAAATATAATAAAAGTACCACTTGTTTATGTTCTATGTAAAAAAACAATTGAACGTTCCACTTCCTTCATATCGCACCTAATGTAAAATTATACCATAACGTAACAAAATCGAAACACAATTGCGTGATAATGACCTCACACGCTCGCGTGCGGTACATTTTATGTGGAAAACTGTAACATAACAGTGAAAACGAAATTACTCCGTCCGTTCCGTATCGCAACGCAAGCGCTCAGCCGAACGGATAACCCCTAATCTCGTGCCATGTAGAACTACCATTACGTATTCATGTCTCAAACATTGGCGCAACTATTCGTGCGCTATGTACCTAATTTCTAAATATTGATTTATATTTTGCAAACTTTAATGTAAAACAACACATGTGCAGTATTTTTCTAAGTATTGGTATTTATGAATCATTTAAATGGTGGGAAAAGTAAAAGTAGATATTGCATACCAATAACTTCGAAGAAGAATTCTATAAAATGAGTTTACACGCTAAGGCATAGGTAACTAACTAGATCTATTCAACCAAATAGCAACACTTCAGTAATTAAATTTTGTGTTTTACCTATTAGACATTAACGATTATTAGGCGCCTAATGAACCGATAACAACGAAATTCTCTTTGAGTCAAGCCAATAAGAACGGAAAGTGATAATGTAAACGAAAAGGAAACTGGCGTGGTTGCGACGGTCGTAAGCCAACGCGGTTAAGGCCCCCGGTAATCAGAGCACAAAGGACCCCGGTTCCGTGCAACGCCAATGTCACTGAAAGTTGACCGGCCACATTATTGCAGTGTCCTTCACCTCTGCCCAATAACATTTTATTGTACACAACAAAAATATTAAGGCATCAAACATGCCACTTCTATATTATTTTATCAACTTGTAGATACCTACGGCTTAGGAAATCTGGAAACTTGTAATATATCAGTACATATTCATAATCATAATCTTTTTAGTAATAATTAAATTTGTGTTATTTTTAATCAACCGACTTCATTTTAATCATATTTTAATATATGAGTATTATCTGGCAATCTTGCATTTTAAACGATAGAATAATATACATTTAAAACTAAGATATAATAAAACATATTATTACAGCTTGTTTAATATGCTCTGCTAATTCAAACATAATTTGCAAATAAGGGACAAGGTGAATCGTCACATTCACGTATTTCGTAATTAATTAATTCAACATAACTATAGTTAATTAAACTCTACGCCAGTTTATGCAAACATCCTAAAGTCGTCATTAAACGTGGATAACATAAGGATTTCCTCAAAAGGTACAATTTCAATAATTATTACTGCAATTTTAATGCAATCTCGGACCGAATCGATAAATATAACTGCAAATTATTGCTAGTTTCTTCACGTTGAATTTGGTTGAAAATATCTACACCGCCCAACTGCAATTATGTGATAATAAATCGACCAAATCGTTGTAAATTTGCTACAAACGTGGGAATATACTTATCTCCCGATCAGTATTTGAGTGCAGTCAATGAAATAACTAAATTAGTTAGTTTGAACCCACTGAACCAACTGAGCTATTTGCATTCTATGTAGATACTCGTATATCTTTATTTTATAAATAGGCAAACACGCGAACTTTATTCTGGTCAATATCTATCTTATTACCTATATCAAATTACATGTCTAGGTTTATTTAAAACGTATCTATCGAAATTACAAGGACAGCTCAATTATTCCACGGGGCTAAAAAGTTATAAATGTATTTAAGCAAAATTACAAAATAGACATATGGGCTCTATAACATTAACCCTTTGTTGTGAGACGCAAACGTAAAAAAGATAATCCATTGCACTTCAAGCAGTAAGCCGCTATTATTCATTCCTTGAGCGTTATTTTTGTCAAAACATATTTGCGACAATATCTGTAATGCATGAGCGCGATCCATATCAAGACATTATTAGTACGCAAACGAGAGGGCTGACAAAGACGCCTACGCCCCGCAAGGCGACCGGGCCACTGTCGCCGCTGCACTGTCTGCTTTGTATCATTGATTTATTATACAGTGTGCTCCATTTATGCGAGCAATGTCAACCAGGTGTTTCTACTGTTACCACCTTCGCCGAATCGGGCTTTGATATTATGTGTTAGATATTTCCTAGTGAAGGTCTATACTTTAATCAAAGAAGTTTTATTTCCAATACTTACGTTTTCATGAAATACATTAAGTTTTTCCCATTCTATTATAATTTTTTATCATATGTACGATAAGTAGTAGTCTCATTTTGCAAGAGAAGGCTGCAATGTCAATAAAGCAAGTGAATTATTAAAGTGACGTATATGTATACTTTATCGATAACACCTAAAAATATCGATAGATTCTACTTCAACGACATCGTTCAATGTTGCTTTCGTTAGACATAATTATTCTGTATGTCGATTTTAAGTCCTTTTTTTCCAACTTGGAGAAGGAACAATATTCCGGTACATTGGCTACAAAAGCTCAACGGTAACACATGGCCCTGTCGTGACGTCAAGCTCCCGACTTCAGTCGCATTTCAAAGCGTCATGACGCAGGCTGTCACTGAGTCAGTCAGTAGTGACAGCACGCGCTGTACGCATGCTGTATTGCAGCGTGTCGGCACACCTACCGCGTCCGGCGCTCGCCTCACCGCTCACTGAGGTGAGGTTTTTGTCTGCATTCCTCCGCGCACCAATTTAGAAGGGCATGCCCACGCGCCGCCCGAGGCAATTTTAATCGATAACCTAATTATAATTATATAACTCCCACCACTAGCGGTCACTAGTAATTGAGTTAATGCCGGGGTACGGAAAAATTCCCTAGTGTCCTTGCCTACTGTATCTAATCAGAGATAAAATCTCGGCATAAACTTGTCAGTGTACACTTCTGTCGACTAATATTATAGGTAAGTTGCAGTTATTAAAACGTCAATTATTGTCAGCAATTAATTGCAAGTGTTTAAAATAGTTCTCCAATAAAAAAACATTCTTTAGTATATTTAGTACATTTCTGATATTCAACTGTGAAAAGCAGTACATCATATGTACACAGTTGTATATGTTCCCAGTGGTTAATTAACTGAATTGACTATGTATTCATAATCGAAGACATCTGCCTGCAATACATATCTATGTTAACTTATCTACCTACATCTGAGTTTATAATGCCACTTGTTTCAAATCAATACAAAATAAGTGGTCATAAACATTGGCTGAAGAACATTCAAATAAAGGAAATGAAACATAAAATGTCAATATGCGTGGGAGAGTTGCATGAGGCACAAGTTTTAATGGAACCACTCCGCGAAGGTTGACGGTTAATGCAGCACTAAAACTGCTCTGTATCACTTAAATGTCATTTGACTCAATTTGTCACTGATACTCTAACAACTACTATTTATATCACCGATACATAGACTGGAATCTTTACCTAGTAGTGGCAACTACGCGTCCTGTTTTAATTTCACAAAGTATGCATGGATGTACAAAGTTGGATCCTATTGTTGCAATGCATTAAACCGAGAACCTAGTGAGTAGAACTCGATCCAATATACCGATTATGGCGTCGACTTTTCTGTATAACTAATTCCCCAAGTGATACAAAGTCATGTAACATTGAGTTCACAGATCATCCAATTAGCGGCAGTTTAATTGCTCATGTAAGATACAATAAATAACCGAGGTGGCGGCACATGTCACCTCGGTATGGCACAAAGTGCAATTATCGCCGGTAGTGTATTGATCGACACTATATGGAAACGCTACGTGTCTGGCACGAAAGCTATGCCAGCCACATAAACGCCACCCTTTTTGCTAAGGTGCGATTTTTTTTTTTTCAACATCGCACAGATTTTATCGCGCCCGTTTTTGCAACTGACCATTTAGAGGTGCAATTAGTAAATAATTCATGAGATTATGATTTTTATAATTGCTACTTCCTTTTACTTTTACTTTTTCGTTCATAGTAATTATTAACTAGCACTAAACATACAATCTACAAAGTTGTAATTTTGATTAAATTTTGGTTGTATTATCAGTCTATTTATTCGTTTATCATCACACGCACGAAAAACCCAATCTAAATGCGGTCAAACGTGAGTTGTTCCGGCTTTTTTTCATAAACGAGTTTTTTGTCCATTCCATAGCGACCAAACAGTGAAAAAATATATCTTTATTAATAGCCTTATTTTTTTGCTAATTCATCTGATCGGCGGGAGTTTCGTAAACAACATCTGTTTATCTATTTATAATGACGTAGTCGGTGATATTTTATTCAGCTAAATACACTTTACAACGAGAATTAGTACTCGCAAGTGCCATCTAAAAGAGTGACAAATCTACATATGTATATTTTCTTCAAAAAGCTCTTTTCCGTTATGAATTCCAATAGCACTTTGAAATAGGTCAACGAACGAATATAAAAAGTGTTAAAATAGGAGTAGGTGTATTTTTACATAGATAAATAGCTATCGTTTAACCAAACAAAAGATCGAATGCACTGTAGCCGAACGATAGAAAATAGCAAAAAGCACTGTGACTTGACTTGTAAATAAACATAATGAGAATCACGTGGAGAGAGAAGGCTTAAGGACTTATTTGTCTGATTAGACAGATAGAAAGACAGGACAGGCCAGCGATACAAAAAATGTAAAACACTGGAATGCAGGCGAGGGTAACTAGTGTCCGGAAGGCTCGCTTCCTGCTCCGCGACCTTCGGCTGCCCTTGTGCGCCGTTCACCACCGCGCCTTTGTTTGACCGATACATTAGCGAAAGCCGATGATTGATCAGACCACAAGCATAATTTATAAGTTGGCCCTGTCTAGTGTCCTGATAAGGAATGTCAGAGAAATCATAATCTAAGACAAACCTTGTTTGGAAAGGTGAAAAACATTGAGAGACTACCAATATACACTTTCAATACAAACAAGAATCATATTCAAAGATCTTCTGATAGGTGCGCATCGTGTAGCGCAAATTGGATGTGAATGTGAATAAAGGTTTTTTTTTGAGCACTGTTTGACCCAATGTTAAGTCACGAGATTCTTATATAGCTGCGCTTATTCAAAGGCAATGCTCATATAGAACACTATTTTCTTCTCGACAAAACATACGCATTAGGGGTTTGCTTGCCATATGTAGACAATTCAAACGACTACGCCAATGAAAGTTCTTAGTAAAACAGTATTTTTTCCAAGTATGAATGTTGCAAATGTCTATCCGACAAATATGTTAAACGAAAACTTACAGTCAGCAATAGATTTCCCCATTATTTGCTCGTTATTCACCATTCTATAGTCGCAGAGAAAATTATTTGCCATACTGCGGCCCTAGCGTTGCATGCAAATAAGTTCACGATTATGGAATTTCATCAGACGCGAATTGGCACGACTTCGCCTACCATAACACTAAGTTGCGTTTCTTTATTTCTGTGACCCTAAACATTTCGACATACATCACTTTAACGGCTTCGCTCAAGGGCGGCTGTAAAACGAAATATTTTTTGTTTAATTGTAACAGAGCACGATTTAATCTAATCTTTTGTAATACAAGGTTCACCTGCTATACACAACAGCCGGGAATTTATTACCTAACTTTTAGTACAAAAATATAACCAACAACGGTAATTATCACTATGTTTAACGATAACATTTGCATATTGTTTAGCGCTAGACATTAATTAAGACATTAGCTAATACAAATCTCGGAATACTGCTACTTATAGTTAGTAATTAATTAGTTTAGTAATTTATCTTTCTGCTTTACAAACAAGAGATAAACGTCTTTTGGAATCCATCGAATTAATATTTAAGATTGAAACAATAATAACGAATAAATGAAAGTAAAACTCACGTTATCCTATTCACTAACTATTTATTCTATTTCGATTAGTCCAATCTAATTCAATCATTAAAACTGATTATTCACTGTCGTGACTATTGTAGTAACTGATTTTAACATTCTGTTGCCGAATCTAATTTCAACTTTGATTGTCCTAGTAGGTACCTAGACTCGTTCGAAGATTTATGTATAGGTATTACAATTCTAGGCGATCTAGATCAGTGTCCAGTTGACCACAAGCCCTGACCTCGTTAGCCTGAACTTAGGCTCGCCACAAATTCCACACTTATGCACTCATCTCATTGCATTTTCATCAATTTAACACGGTGCGAACGATAAATTTACTGGAAACTTGCTTCTAAGCTTAAATATTCGCCGTGAAATATTTAACGAATACTTACTGCTTATATCATAGAAGATTTAATATTAAGATTGATATCGATAAAATTCTTCGATACATTTAAAACTATTCCATCAAATCCGACATTCCGTGTCATGTATTTGGATGCTTTAGTAAATGGGCTTCATATTTAGAATAAAATATGGATGAATTATTGGATTTTAATAACTTTAAGGCTGCTTAATATTTCAATAGTTCAACTATATTTAGAATAGATCTGTAGACAACTATGTGCTTTCATATTTAAATTTGGTTATATTATATATTAAACCTTATATTTTAATTAACTGGCTACGTCTATCAATCTAATAACCGATTATCGTCCTTACTACAACAAACATTGCACAAAGTAAATTAAGTTCCCTAATGCAAGTGTCTTAGCCGACATTAGTAATGGATTTAAATGTAAACAATAACCCAAATGGCCGCATTGCATAAAATTAATTTACCAGAGAAATATTTACGGTAGCGTTATGCGATCACTCCCACATTTAGTATTATAAAACTTGTTTACTTAACAAGATCATACAAATAAAGCTCTTAATACCCTGCAATAAAACCTTTTATGTTGAAACATACTAGGCTCCAACGTTGATTAAAAACAAATTGTGCTACAAATGCACTGACAAAGTAGAATGCTCAATATTGAATCGGCATAAATTGCTTCAAACGACCATAAAACTGGTCCATAAAACCGTTCGTTTAGTATTTACATTGATTTACATGAAATATTTCACTGAGTTTTATAAAACGGAGCTGTAGTCTCTAGTATTAACTCCAAAGTATTTAGTTCATAAAAGCGTTATTTAATAAGCAGCCTGTTATATGTTTGCATATCTAAATATCTCTTCAAAGTGTCGTGAAATTTGTGTTCTATCTCATGTTCTTGTAATTTAAAGGACGAATTCGAACTTAATTCCGTTATACGCAACTAGCCAGTAAGCTGCATGTTTCCATTTAAATGGGTAATCATACGCTAACTCCCAGCACAAACATCACGTTCCACAGCCTTATTGACACAGTACCTTCAATTCGATTCGCACGCAAGAGTTCAATTTTCGATTCCATACTTCGAGTATTTATGTTGCAATTTTAAAAAAGGCGTAAATAATGAGATTATATGCTCATGAGTAAACAACGAACTCCCATGTCAATTTTCATTACATTGTCATTTAGGCTTTAAGTAATTTAAGATACCAATGCATTTTTTAAATCAATCATCATATTTATTCACTTTGATCTAATGAGACAGACAAATACTTTTTTCGCACTATCCTGATGAGTCCTGCTACGAATTGATGATTGATGATGACAAATATTTACTACGAAAAAAATGCGCTCAGAAAAGGCAAAATGCCCTCTATTTTTATCCAAGCCAAAAATCAAATGACATCATTAATCAACAACCGAATAGATGCTAAAACCACAACCCTTACTTCTTCCCTCGCCATACTCGGCAAAAAATTCATGAAATCGCAACCACTTTCGCTGTTACGGTAGACGTCATCCAATTACTGACCATTAAAAAGACGTAAACCAGTCTCGTTGCTTATAAGCGATAATCTGGCCATATTGGGCGGTGATTTTAAAATAAGGTCTCAGCATCCGATGACAATGAATTTTAACTGGACCGAGATCGCGACGGCATTCTTCCACCGTGCTGTCATCACGTACTCGCTCCAGTGAAGTTATTTATGGCCGACCTTTTTATCCTGCCTACACATTAATGAGCAGAAAACGTACTACCTATATTTCATATAGGTACTTCACTTAAATTTCAAGCAATCTTTTGCAGTTCCAACCGATTGATCTCTAATATCAGGTAGATCTCAATAAACGTGTTTTATAAGGTCTAGTGTCAATCAAATCGTGTATGGAATGTTTAATTGAATATCATTCCCTTAATATAGAAATTTATCCAATCAAACGTTACCATTATTTGTAACCGACTATTGAATATCTTCTACCATAAAAATGTTTTTATCTATCACCTATACTGGGTCATATATTCTCAATAGGAATTCTTAACATTATATAAGTTAAATCCCTAAGACTTTAAGGTATAATTGAAGAAAAGGAATTTTAGACACTCGATCTATGTAACACGTATCGACTGCAATACACATAAGTAATGGAAAAATATATTGACTGACAGATTTACTATCTACTTATCTAAATGCCTAACAATTTTCAAACGACCATGATTGGTAGTTTCACACATCTGAACGTACATTATAACTATAGGTTTGGACTGGATTATGGTCGTAAACAAGAGTGAACTGTAGCAGGTAACAGCCAATAAAATGTACAAACGGAATTCTAAAACAGCCAGCCGAGTCAAGGATGCCAAACGTTTTGGACGTATCTAGCTTTTACAAATCACATTCAATGACAAATTCTGTAACATTCCTAGTCGAAGTATTTTTTTTAAAAGAAACAATTTATAGATTCACTGCTAAACTATTCAAGCATTCTATCTAATAGGCATTGTTGCATAATGAACATTGTTAATGTCAGAGATCCCTTTATCTACCAACTTAAATAGAAAAGTATATAGAAATCGACTGAGTAACATTTTTCAATCCGACTCTACGATCGACCAAGCAATTGTTGTTGCGGCACCCATCAACCCTCTCTTTGCAACAGTAATCGCCCGATCTACACAAAGGGCCGCCCACCGCGTTACCAAGCCTCCTCACGACTATCTTGTCCAATAAACGAGGTTAGCAGGCTTTCCACAACATACCCATTGCGCCTAATTCCGCTAAACAATTCGCATTGCAAAATATGGATACAACCTCTGAACTACACAAAACTGCGTATCTGACTAGGTCCATAAACAGAAGTCCAAAGCGATGCCGATTCCAAACACAATAATTCAACTGTCAAATTATCCACCATAGATGACAGATTACAATCGAGCTGAGGCCATTGCTCATAAAAGCTGGTTATCTCGGAAATGCATCGACGCACGACGGGCCAGATGAGCGATTAGACTTGAATAAGACAAATTCTGCCTCATTCCGAATGTCGGTCAATGTTTCGCGTGCAGTCGTGAGCGTGGCGCGCACCGCGACACCTGACCGACGAGTTATCATCGACACTGGCATTATATAAATATTATAGTGACTTGTCCGAGCTATAATGAGAGGGCCGCGAACAACCCGCCACTACAATTATCAGCAGCCGGTACAGCGGCAATAACTCTGAATATTATCTCGTTAATAAAGGATATTCTAGTCGAGTAGGTACAACCGGTAGCAATAATTTGCGATCAGATAGAAAAGCGGACAATACTATAGTTAATGATCTTAGTAGCTAAAGCGATTAACGGGACAGATCGAGCAGTTTACAACCTTAATACTTAGTACATACTGTTAAATGGTTCTGTTAAGAACGACAGGAACCTATTTGTCTTCTCTGAATTATGCCTCAAATGATTCAATCCATTATTTAGGCTTAAACTTACCAAGCATTGATTATGTTTCTGCAACAAGTCGGACAGAACACATCATTCAAAGGGTTCTAAAACTGCCTGTACCTTCTTCCACCATTAACTCCAAGTCTACAAATACATTAGTAAATGTAATTTTTCCTCTCTTCCAGATCATTGTAGCTTGTTTGGCGTTGGCGTGCGGCGCTCAGGCGTCCGGATGGGCTGGTCCCCCCGCCAACATCGCGCTGTCCCAGGACGGCCGCAACATCCTCGACACCCCTGAGGTAGCCCAGGCGCGCAGCGCTCACATCGCTGCCCTCCAGCAGGCCAGCCAGAACAACCCCAACCCCCACGACGACGGCTCCTACAACCCCGCTTGGGACAACGAGGAGTACTGGCAGCGCGCTGAGCAGCCCAAATGGAACGCTGCCCCCGCTAACCAGTGGAACGCTGCCCCTGCTAACCAGTGGAACGCCGCCCCCGCTAACCAATGGAACGCCGCCCCCGCCCCCGCGTGGAACGCCGCCGGCCCCGCCCCCGCCCCCGTCGCCGAGACCCCTGAGGTCGCTCAGGCCCGCGCCGCTCACTTGGCCGCCCTCTCCGCCGCCAAGTCCGCCGCCCCCGCCCAGCAACAGTGGAACGCCCCCGCTCACGGCCAGCAGCAGTGGAACGCCCCCGCTCACGGCCAGCAGCAGTGGAACGCCCCCGCTCCCCAGTGGAACGGCGCTCCCTCATGGCAGGGTGCCCCCGCTCACCAGCCCGCTAACATCAGGCTAGCACATGACGGCTCCGGCATCCTCGACACGCCCGAGGTGGCTGCCGCGCGCGCGGCCCATCTGGCGGCGCACGCGCAGGCCGGTCACGGCGCCCCCGCGCACGCGCCTCAGCAACACTGGTGAACCCTTCCTCCTCCCTCTTCCTTCTCCTCTCTTCCCCTTTGCGTCTGAACGCAGCGCTGGCCCGTAACCTTCGGTCCCGGTGACAGTGCATACTCTGTTGCGGCCCAGGGCTGCATTGAGGCGCCTTTTCTTCCTTCGATCTCTTCATCTTTTTAGAAATTTTCAAAGTGCAAGTGCGTCAGCCTGTTCTATCCTTGTGGCTTTTTGTTACTTTTATAAGAAATTTCTATGAAAACGAACATTTTGTACATAATAATAATTATATGTATGCGTAATAAACGAATTTATATGGAACGGAAAATTACTCAGTTGTTTATATATTTCCATTTTTTACCCTTGTACCTATATTAGTAGATCATCCGAAACATCCAGCGAACTTAAAATTCGCTTCAAACATAAATCGATTCCTATCACAATCTCTTAAAAAAGAAAATTCGACCAACTTAATCAAACCACTTATGATCGTAATATTGATCGTTGTTAACTTTGGTTCGGTGAAACAAATCCGAAATAAACAATCAGTGGATTTCATCCAACTTCATACACAAAGTGATTAATTTGTAGAGATTCCATTTTTCTCTTTCTTTATATGCAATTGTTACAACAACATACAAATACAGATTTTGAAGTCGGATAAATATCCGTCTGCACCAAAACCATGTCTAGATCACAGACAAGTTTGCCTACCTACCTCACCTATTCCAGTCTAGTGGTCTAAGTAACAGCATAAAGGTTGATAGTGGTAAAAATTGCAAAATAGTGTCGGTGGCATGTCAGTCGGTGTACATAAATTACCTTGGACAAACACGAAAACAAAATGGACTTTACTTTGTAAAATAATTTCATAATAGCGTTGGACATTAGCTGAGCTGGCAACTGTCAATTATTTCACTCCGTGATTTCCGTATTAGTCCAATTAACAGCTAGGTGCATGTCCAATAGATAGTTAGTTATAATTAAAATAAAATATCGTTAGCATTCGAACTGGCTTGGCGTGACCGATACCCGCATAGATAACTGCCGGACCAATGTTCTCTGTCATTTCACTACAAAAATAACATGAATAAATTCAGTGGATATCTAACAGTTGAAAATATAAGACCTACCGAGGGGATTTCGTTTAACTTAGTGACCTTAGACTAGTGACCTAATTTAGTGACCTTGCGAATTTGAAAGTCGCGTACCTACATCCTGACAGAAGAACTATGGCACCTGATTTTACATGGAAAGAACAACAACACACGTATTTCGAAATAAGTATGTAATTAAATATTTAACTACGAAAATTTTGCTCCAAATTAACGATTACGAGCATATTGTATTTCATATTGATCAGGTCATATTGTAAGTAGGCCTTTTCTACGAACCCTGCTCATCAGCGATATGGTGATGACATTTACAATCGGTTAAAGTTATAGGTTAAAGTGTTTTATCAAACTAATAAAGCAAGTGTTATTTCTGGTGTAAAGTTAGAGAAGAATTAATCAGATAATGAGAATACAACGCGAATATTTAACTTTATAGAAGCATTTATAAAACCAGATTTTAGGACCTGGCAAACGAACAACCACGTCAGCGATGCTGTGGATTTTTCCTAATGACTATTACCTACCTTCGGCAGGCCCGTTGGTCGAGTGGTTAGAGACCCTGGCCATGAAACTTAGGGTCGCGGGTTCGAATCCCGCTAAGGGCATTTTATTCGTGTGATGACCATGGACATTTGTACTCGAGTTATGGATGTCTAAGTTATAAGCTTAGTAACAAACTAACTAGAGAATTGGTGTGTGAGTCTCGAGAATTGATTTATTTTTATTTATTTACTCCAGTTCCATCATGAGAGACTTTAAAGTTTCATACGCCACTATTATGCGTATAAAACGGTAAAGCTGTTACATGATTTACATCTATTATGATGCCAAATTTCACTTAATTGGATGTCAGCAAGTGACCAACAACTTTGATGATTATAAAAAACCGGTAATATAAACTTACGAATGAAGTAATTTAAATATAATCTTGCAATAAACAAATTAAAGAATACCAATTGCGTTTTTTGTAGTAGTCCTTAATGAATAAGTTGTAAATAAAATGTATATCGTATATTTAAGCAGGTTGTTAAAAAGAAAAGCGGTTTATTTTAATTTATCTTATCAATGAACATTCATCTCTTGGATCGAGGTCTCATTATAAAGCAGACAATGTTTCTCCTATACGTACCTGTAGTTACAGTCAGCAACTAAATGGTTTTTATGTTATTTATCTATATAACGTGAAGCAAAAACTTTGTACCCCTTTTTATGAGAATTAGGTACGCGGACGGAGGAGTGTGAGATTTGGCACGTTTATATGGAGAAGGAGTGCAGAAAGCTAATATTTTAATAAATAATATATTAGCAATACTTACTATAAAAAAATTTAAAAAAATCAAACTAATAATAGTCTAATTTCGACCAGTGGGCGATCACTAGTATTTATAGAATGATGTTCTTAGGAATAATGCCTAAGATCAGAATGTTTTATACTATTTCTGTTGCCATTTGTAATATTGGTATTTTTGCTATTATTTTATCAACGATCGCCTTTGCCAATGATTGGAGAAGATTGGTTTTTTTTTGCAAGCGTGTGTAAATAGATGTACCTATAGTCTTTATCCTCAAAACTTATTAAATACCTAAAATACATCTTTACTATTTTTGATCTTATATACATACATCAATATTTTTTTTTTATAAAACAAAACAATAATGAAAATTGAAGTCACTTCAATCTATGGTTACAAGAGTTAATGCCCGTTTGTCGGGATCACTAAACAAACGTGTTATCAGAAACGAATCAAAGAGAATTACACCGCTTGAAATTAGAGGTTTTGCGTCAAATTTACGATCTTGTCCTGTAATTGCTTGTATAACAGCAGGACGAAATAGCTGAAAATGTATAATTTCGGTATCGAAAGGTGGAGGCGGAGCAGGGTCAATTCGTCACTCGAGCGGCGCAATCAAACGATTAGAGCGCAAACACAACTATGTGAAATTAGTTTACAAGTACGTCCGGAGGGGCCGGGGTACGATCAAGCTGGACACTCCTTCGCGGCCGGTCGCGGCGCCTAGGCAGGCTGACACCAGCTCACACTTGGTGGACGCCATGATGGTATACCCTAAACACGATTACACGTCGCGACCTCGGAAGTCTGATTTACAGAAAAAGGTAAACTGCACACCATTGTCACACATAATAACTAAAATAAATTAAGGGTTATTAGAGAAACTGATAGTTTTCAAGTTTTGTAATCTTGTAGGATTTGCTTCAATCTTGATTTAAATTAATTTGACCATATCATTAAAAAGAGTTTTGTTTAGTGCATTCCATTGATTTTGATGGTGGTATAAAGGCACCACATTCAAATGAATATCGTAACAAAGTATATAACAATTTGCCGACACCATATTCAACTACTAAAAAGGTTTTAAAACGCGCCGTACTTTATTTTAGTATTTAATACGTTCTAACTAATATTCCAATCTTATAATAGAACCTTTGGGTTAACGAAGAAAACCATGACGTCACGCCATGGTACATGTGGGATACCAAATTACCGATGACCAGAAGTAAAAGCGAGGTAAGATATACTGGATACTGTCAAACTAAGTACAACAGCACCCTTGTGTATAAGATAAAGCTACCTGAAAAATGGTCTTACTATATTAGATGCGTTTGTAAATAATCCGTTTTTAGTATTTTTTTTTATATTAAGTAAAATCAATGCTGGCACAAAAAATATAGCAACCTTTATGATGGGCGTTATTACAATATACTAGTAGGCGTTAATCATATTGAATCGTGTTGAATAAATATGTCAGGATGATATTTCATTCACAGGAAAGGCCAATAAATTTACCCACATCAGATGTGGAAGTCAAAGCATTCAGCAGAGACCTCAGGGAATACCTCTTAACTTCCACTCTGCACGGCCTTCGATATATCGGCGAGAAGAAACTCACATGGTTTGAAAGGTAACTAATATTACTTAGTACGAAAATAAAATGATTTAGTACGCATATTTCAGAAATGCAGGAAAATATATAACTAACTAACTAAACTTCACACCACTTCCCTAGCGTCACACACGTATCACTTCACAACACAACATAAGTATCACTTCACGTGAAAATTATACATAATGTCAAACAAACGCTAAACCAACTCAACGACTAGATATTTAGTGGTGGTCAAATGTCGCTATAAAATTGAGGAATTTGATTGATAGCAAACTCCTTTATTAAATATTAATTAATCCCTCAGGTTTTTCTGGCTAACCGCCTTCGTTTCTTCTCTGGTGTGCGCCGCTTTCTTCATATTGAACGTTTACGCTAAATGGCGGATGTCACCCATGATCGTGAGTATCAATCCCGAGAACATGGCGCTAGAAAACCTTCCCTTCCCCGCCATCACTATCTGCAACGTGAACCAAGCGAAGAAGACGGTCGCGCAACATTACCTCAAGTACGGGTAAGTCAACTTACTTACTTCAAAAAGTACAGTCAGCAGGCCTCTTTCCCACTGGGCTCACTGGGCACGTGCCCAGGGCCCAGGGCCCCGAGGTCGAGAGGGCCTAGTGCAACATTGCACCTGGGCACATAAGGAAATTAATTGTTCTATTTACCAATAGTAATCCTAATGTGCCCAGGGCCTCCAATATCCAATAAATTAGAGACGGCACTGGGAGTCAGCAACTGTAATGTCAATGGTTATGGATAAATATGAAAAGCATATTCATAAGTAATAATACTTCTGAAGGTTTAACAATAATAACGCTGAAACTGAAAATCAAACTGTTGGGACTTAAAAAGAATATTTAAACAAACATCAGCAATAATACAATGCTTCTAAAAAGCAGAACATTTCTATGGCGAATTTTCGTGCAACAAACTACGGATACTCGTAGGTACAAACTACATAAATTAACTAAAATCGATATAAATTAAAGGTAAGGACACAGGATACAAGGGACAGATTCTTGTGATGTGATGAAGATGTCATAAATGTTAGCCGATAAATATTTAATTAAGTTCTTATTCCAGAAACTCCGTAGACAAGAAATTACTGGAAAGTTTATGTTCTTCACAAACCGATGCAGATTTGTTTGATGATGAAATCGCAGACAGCGCTGATTGGGACTACACGCGGTCTTTCCTTATTAACGTCAGTCCAGCATTCTATGTATTCTTAGATAACACTTGCACTTCTAATCGCTCGTGATATGAATATTTGTTTAGACATTTGTGTTTCTTTTGCGTAATCATAAAAAAAATATATAATGGTATCTCAAAAGCTCAGGAAATTACAAGCTTTATGTGTCGCCTCGTAGTCCTCGCGCGAGTATATTCACTGTATGCGCTTGTGCTTGTTAGAAAGAACTAACGGGACTTAACGACCTTGTGGCCTTGTGACAAGCGATGGGCACGCGCCAGTTTTTAGTAGGGTGTAACTTTATTTAGTATTTAGCAAATATTATTTGTTCACAATATAACATGGTGTCAAAAACTAATACCTGTTGCAATTGATTTTATTAATGATTCTATACAAACAGCTTTCAGCTTTCGTACATACTAAAACTAAGGTTGTATCATTGTATGAATTTGAAACTTAATTATTTTTGTATAATCTTTAGAGTGATCGTTGACATGACTGACTGCCGCAGGTAACACAGCCATGTAGTGAAATGCTCGCGAGCTGCAAATGGAACTCTCAAAAGATGAGCTGCCTGGATCTGTTTAACGCGCAGCTCACAGACGAAGGTCTCTGCTGCACTTTCAACGTCGTGCACAGGGAGATGCTGTTCAGGAACCCGTAAGATATATTCGCATAAGAACGAACAAACATTATTTCTAAATATAATGAGTACATAGGTATATCGCAAATAAAATTTTATTGCTACCAGTTTTGATAACACGAACTTTGGAGACACCTGCTCTAAAACTACGGACAATGACTAACAAAATGTATTCATCAGTACATTTATATCTATTAAATTTGTTCTTAATTTTGTTTTAAAAGGAGGTCGCTGAACGATCTGAACTTAACGTTCCCTTCTCCAGCCGTGGACTGGACACCAGAGAGGGGTTACCCAGACGATGCTCCTGCCGATGGATTTCCTTGGAAACCAAAAGGTGAAACACGTCCCAACAACATACTTTTCTTCATACATAATTGGAACATGGATCATATATATGTCATGTATCATATGTTAAATTGAATACTGCTTTTTTAGGTATTGGAACCAGCCACGGCCTCACGCTTGTTTTGAACGCGAATATAGCGGAATATTACTGCTCTTCCACCAAAAGCGCTGGTTTTAAGGTAAGATTGATAATTTAGTCTAGCCAACCAACCTACGATAAAAAAATATTTTGCGGACTAAAAACACGTCCAGGTCTAACCTTGAATACAGGATTATAGCACCGTAGTATAGTAGTTTATACTATAAGCTTAACTTACTTAGTCAAAAAGTAATTGTAATTGACTATTAATTTAGCTTTGGTTAGTTTCGGTTGGGTGGTTTTCTGACTGGATAGGAAATTTCTACCATAATGATGAAAGTGCCTACCGAAGATTTATTCTCAAACCTCTCTAGATATTATTACATAACCCAACGGAAACACCGAAGATAACCCACCTGGGTGAAATATACGGTCCAGGGATTGAGGCGAGAGTCACTATTCAGCCTCGAATCCTGGATGCGCAGCCTGACCTGCGCGCCATCGACATCACTAAGAGACTGTGCCTCTTCTCAGGCGAGAAGGAGCTCATATTTTTCAGGTATTATCTTCATCCTTATTTTCTTATTACTAATGGCCACAGACTAGGGAACTAGGAAACATAATTATAGGCGTTATTTTTTAACAAGACTAACATCTAGATACTTTTATAACTCAAACTCGCAAAGCGTTTTTCCCATTTCTACGTAAAGACACTCCATTCTTATAGTCATACTTTCGAGTACCAAAACCCACGATATTTCGAGAATTAAAAATGTTGTTATGAACATATGTATACTTGTGAACTCACGCAATTACCATTTCAAACGCTAAAAAACTATTTTCACAGAACATACACTTTGAAGAATTGTGAAATGGAGTGCGAAGCACAAGCGATGTTGGACTTGTGTCAATGCGTCTATTATTATATGCCAAGTACGTATCCCATTTAGAAGCTCATAAAATAATGTTGTACTCTTGTCTAACAAATGTAATAAAAAATTACATATTTTTTACAGAAAACAAAACAACAACTATATGCGGCAAAGCGGACGCAAAATGTTACAACAACTCGACACAGTTAAAACCCAAAAGTAAGTCCAGCTACATAATTAACGTCTTAATAGTAGATATGTCAAATCATCATCTTCCTAGCGTTATGTCCCGTGTTTAGACGGGGTCTGCTTAGACCATGATCCAGGATTTAGCAAGTCTGGTAATTACATTAAACCGACTGCCGATCTGACCTTCGTAACCCTAAGATAGGGGAACCAGACAATTTTTGGATCATGGTTACAAACAAATCCAAAGTTGTTTGAATTTGCAGGTTTCATCACGATGTTTTCCCTCACCGTCGAGCTAGTGGTATAAATACGTACATAGATTTAAAAAATCCAGAGGTACATGCCCGGGTTTGAACCCGTACTTCTCGGTTAAGAGGCGCGTGTCCTTACCATTGAGCTACCACCGCTCTAAGAGTAGATATGTCAAATAATAGGTATATACCTAATGTTACCAATTTAGCTAAAATATAATTAAAGAGAGTGATAAGTACATTCATGTTTGTACTTAGTGATAGTTTGGATATCTGGATATTTGTTACTCAGTCACGCAAAAACCACTGAACAAATACACTTTAACTGTTTGTTACCTACATTAACTCATAGCATATCTAACTTTTTTCTATTAATATGAGGTAATAGGGAAATCCCGCGCAATTAAGTAACATTTCTGTAACATGCCAACTTTACACTAAACAACTTTACTATAAATGCAAACTACCGATTACACTAAAAACATAAAGAAATTAAGTACCTATCTAAATAGGTGCCCGGTTTTATTTGCTAGACTTACAAAACCGAACCAGTCTAACAAACCAATCTCATCCCAAAAGAGAAAGAGTGCGAAGAGTGCCTGCCGTCGTGCACAGAGATCTCCTTCTCGGAACGCATGAGCTCTGCGCCGCTGCACAAATCTCTAGTACGGCAGCTTGCGCGCACGAACCTAACGCGCGGGAACACCACGCCGGAGTACTTCACGTGAGTACCAGTAGCAGGAGCGTAATGGTCCTTGGTCTTTAAGCCCATTTGATATGAATCTAACTTAATAGTGGCAGAAGAGGAATGACGCAACTTTACGAATATAGTAATACTCCTCATCATTAAAGTTGTACTCTGTACAGTATGTTTGTTTAATCTGTGGGTTAAACCAGGTGCACACAACCTTTAGTACGAGGAGTATTTGGGGTCTGTCCACCCGGTGTTACATTAAATTCGACATCAGAGGAACTTTGAGCACGCTTAGTAATTTATTTGAGACTAGCTGTGCCAGCGGTGTCACCCGCGTTTATGGTTAATATTATAAAGACTATTTCCGTCATACATGATTTTTATGTAACTTTAACCATTAAGGCTGCACACGCGACGGAAGCTTAAAAAATTGAGTAACTTCTCCCGTTTTCCCAACATTTCCCTTCACTACTCTGCTCCTATTGACTGTAGCGTGATGAAAGGTATACTATAACCTGCCCAGGAGTATGAAGAATAATTGTACCAAGTTTCGTTAAAATCCGTCGAGTAGTTTTTTTTTCTATAAGGAACATACAGACAGACAGACAGACAGACAGACAAAAATTTTACTGATTGCATTTTTGGCATCAGTATCGATCACTAATCACCCCCTGATAGTTATTTTGAAAATATATTTCATGTACAGAATTGACCTCTCTACAGATTTATTATAAGTATAGATTATTTTCATCTACTGTTCTCTCTATAAATTATACTTACTTATTTTCAGAGAAAACATGTTGGTGATACATTTCTACTTCGAAGATGATACCTTTATACGGTTTACGAAAGGAGAAATATTTGGCCTCACTGAATTTCTCTGTAAGTTTATCATAAAATTATAATTAAAAAAAAATTACCAGCAAAGTCACTAAGTTCACCTAAGTTTTGTGTATGTATAGTAAAATTAAGCTTCACGGCATTTCCCTAACGGGGTAGGCAGAAAGAAGCACGCTGTCCTTACACACCTCATTCGCTTCTTTTAAATTAATTATCCTTTTCATACCAACTCTACGGTTATTATAGCTGGTCTTAAATATTAATTGTTTTTATATAAGTAGGTATGTAAATATATGAGAAACAGTAGAGGTCCCATTATCGAACCCTCGATATACCCCACAGAATATATTTAAAAAATCCGAAGAAACTATGGTCCAATATCTAAAATGATTGAATAAGGTCTTAATAATAAAATACTTATTGAATTAAGGCTTTGCTGTTGCAGCGAACACTGGTGGTCTGCTGGGACTATGCATGGGCTTCAGCATGATGAGCGCCGTGGAGTTGTTCTACTACCTGACGTTGCGCGCGTTCTGCATGGCACGCCACCGTCGCCCCAGGCATCCCTTCACCAAATAAACACTCATAATCGCAGACATTTTATTAACCGACTTCAAAAGAAGGAGGTTCTTAATTCGATTGTATTTTCTTATGTGTTTTACCTCAAGGCTTTTTTTAGGTGAACCGATTTTGATGATCATTTTTTTATTTGATGGCTGATGGTTTATTATTTGATCCCATTTCTGCACTCGAGTTATTTGTTGAACCGTGAACTTACGCACGTACATCTTTAAACATGGCTGGCTCGATGGCGCATTCGGTAGTGACCCTGCCCCATGCGCCAAGAGTTCGAATGTTCGAACCCACCCATGGGTGGGGATCGAACCTTCAAATGACGAATACTTGTGTTTATTCTGTGTCTGGGTGTTAATATCGAATATTTAATAACTTTAAATTTGCAAATCAAATGCTGATTCTGATCTTGGAATCAGATCAATATATATGAGGTAGTCCGATATTTATTTATTTGTTTAATAAACAAGTGCTAAGTAAAAGAAAGTACAAGTTCCAAAAGTAATATCCTATTCTCGTGTTACCTATATATGATATAATATATGTAATAATGGAATGGTATGGAGAATTTCTTTGTTTGTATCTAATATTTCCAACCCATTGTCCCATGTTGGTCTGGGACTTAAAAAGGATGTGCCAACTGTGTTTCTTGCCTAGCATGTCGTAAAGGGCGACTAATGGTATATGGGTTTTTGGGTATGTGATTGTGTAAGCGACGAGCTAGCCACTTGTCACTACTTTTTCACAATTTTCCATCTGACCCAGCCCAGTTTTGTTTTTGGCTGAATGTGGTTAAGGGGCCTTGACTCTGCCCGCCTCTTCGGGTATTATTGGCGTGATGCTATGTGTGTATTCCCATCATAATTCAAGTAAGCAAAACAACAAAAAAAAACAAAGTACAAAACATATTCATTTATTACAAAATACTTAATCTATACCATTTTAACTTATATCTACAATTTATACAAGACTCAGTCTGTTTAAAAATAGATTCTTCTAGTTGTACTATTAATAAAGTACTAAAATATTTACAGATGAAAAAATTATCACCTAATTACTTTTACACAGTTATCCAAAAGTTTTGGAAAATAAAACTATTCTAACTAAACTTTTAGTCAACTATTAATGATGCTTTACATAGAAAATGGAAATCAACCACTATAATAAACATTCTAATACATCTTCCTTCGTAATTATTCATTCATTAGCTCTCGTTGATAATTCATGTGACAACTTTATCATTAACACATCATGCAGAAATAAATATGCATAAAAGTGCAATTGACATTTCTATTACTCATGTAGATGATAAATAATAAGATTCCACATTGTCGAGGTTGTGGCGTCCTGTAAATAAAGTTGAAAGCCTTCAGTGACATAGATACAGCATAATATTTAATACTGAATCTGATAAAGAGCATAGTCACTATTATACTGTCAATAAGCTTAACTATATTGCATACTTACTTTTGCAAAATAAAAAAATATCAATTTTCTCTCAGAAGGAACCATTAGAGTGTAATCTATAGAAATAAATGAAAGTGTCTGTAATGTCATGTTACTGAAAGTATATAAATATATATAGGTATAAGGTAATTACAACAACAGATTTTTATTTTGTTTTTGTCTGTTTCGTTCTGGTATACTAATTTTGAATTACCAATTTGATACTGGAACAATTATAATTAAAAAAAAAACATTTCTGATATATGATAACATCAAATCAAACAAATTCATCTGTATTTTCCCTTCTTTGTTAATATTGAAAAAGTTCATAATCTTTTCACCATACACAACAAAAAGGGTCATTAACAGGCAATATCACTAATTCATTTGAAGCAAGCATTATACCTGGACCAATAATATATCCCGCGCTAGGTGTACTACGGTTGCTGTCGGGGCGGGCCCTGCGAGGGCGGCGCGGGGGGCGCGGGCGGCGCCGGCGCATCGGGCGGCTGCAGCGTGCGCGTGCGCCGTCGCGTATAGTGCTGCCACAGGAGGATCGCTTGGTCGTCCATGAACTTGCACACCTGGAACAAACAAAATTCATCTTTAAATACAATATTTTATACGGCACTGGGCGTATACCATCCATGCCAAATATATCTTTTAAACACAGGCTAAATGCCCAGACAAAGCAGATCGCAGAATTAAGGAAATTAAAAAAATTACAAAAAACAGAAAAGGCTCATAATCCTCTTAGCGCAATTTCACATGCTTAGTCTGGGTCTACTTATCATGATCCAGGGTTTATTGAGTCTGGTAATTACATTGAAGCGATTGCCAGTCTGACCTTGGTAAACCTTACATACGGGAAAAAATTTGGATCATGGATCAATTTGGATCATGATCATCATCACAAATCCATAATTGTTAGAATGTGCAAGTTTCATCACAATGTTTTCCCTCACCATGGAACTAGTGGTATAAATACATACATAGATTTTTTGAAAAATCCAGAGGTACTTCCCGGGTTCAAACTGCACCCCTTGGTTAAGAGGAGTGTCTTCACCATTATTGCTAACACCACTCTCAGAAAACAGACGCTGGGGGAGAGGCTATGTGGTGCGAAGACACAAAGTCTCCTGATACATAGGCATGCAGACACTTTAACTTGTTAATGTTGGCAATAGAATAATATTTTTATACAAAAGTAAAATATTTAGATTATATGTATAATCATATTTAAATAACTTATAAAAACACAGAGTGTATTTGGTAGGTAATGCAATAGTTATATACATGTAAAAAATTCTTAATTTACAATCACATTGATGCAATGTGTGCTTCAATTTCATAATGTTCACTCTGACAGTATACATTTTGCTAATATTTGCACATGGCATCTAGTTATATAATTTCAATGAACTCTTCAGTTTTATGTTTGTCAGCTAAATTTCAAGTTTAAATTGTCAAAGACTTAATTCTGCATGTTAATACCTACTTAAAGTTATGTAATACTGTGAATAACTGCTATGGCCTATAATATTTAAGTGATTGTTACCTTGTGTTCATACATATTGTAAATGGCTGTTGTTGTTCCTTAATAAAATTAAAAATTTTAAAAAATACTTAAGTAAATAATTAATGTGATAAACTGTTTTAACCAATGACCTATGTAGCATATTTAAAAAAAAACTTAACTGATATGCTGAATAAATTATCTCTCAAATAAGACCAACTACTTACCTGTATTATATTAATAACTTTTTTATTCATTCAACTTAAAAACAATAATCAAGTATATATTAAAAAAACCAGTCAGTAAAGTTATGGGTAATTCGCTTATTCATTTAATAAAAGAGAATTTGAGAATGTGTATAACTTTATACCTGCGCGGAGACACACTCCCTCCTAAAGGCCTCATGTTGCAGCAGCTCCAGGAAATGGAGGCACATAGGGTATTTGAGGTATCTGGAGTATTCGGGCTCGCGCCAGTACTGTAGGTACCTGAGGTAGTTCACGAATGTCTGCTCCTTCAAATATCCACGTTGAGCTAGAACTGAAATAAACAGTTTTTAGATATTACAATACAAAACTTAGATTAATTTAGACGGTACAGTTACAATAGAAACTGCTCTGAATAAAAAGTCATAATAATCAACAAATTGTCGTTCCCCAAACATAAAAAATTATATACAAATAACTTCAATTTTGTGTTATACTTACAATGAATATAGTTTGGATTGGCCAAGCATTGTACAAATTCTAGTTCTATCTGGAATCTTATTCTATTTTGCTCCTCCGTTTCCGGAAGAACTGTAGAAAAAAAAAAGGAAATTTGAGTAAAACAATACAACTTGTAAAATAATAACAACTGATTCAAAAGCAAAATTGATGCATTTATTTAGCATTCTAAAATATGTAATATTTACCTTTACCGGCCATCATCTTGAATGCTTTATATGAGTAGCTATTTATTTCCAAATGGAGGAAATATGATTAAATAGGTCAAATAAATTTCAGCAGTTCTCTTAGAATTTTGCCAATTGCCAAATTCACCCCGCCCACAGACGAGTAATGTTAAAACCCCGCCTCACCCGCCTGGTGGGATCTCTGTAGGATTGGTTAAAAAATATCGATATATCGAAATATCGATATTTTTTCGAAAAATAATCGATATATATCGGCGATTTTATTTTATTCGATATATCGATTTTCGATATTTATTTTCGGATATCCAAACCGATATCTTTTTACCCGTCTACGTGTTTTTTGCTTAATAAAATGACGTCTGTTCCTATAGATGTCGCAGGCAATTTATATGATTTCGCCGTTTACATACGGCGTCGTCAGTTTAAAAACGCAAGCAGTTATGTATTATGCCGAAGGCAAAATGTATATTGCGGTCATTATATGGTATGCCGCAAGTATTTAGTTTAGGTCAGGTTAGGTAGTAGTTAAAATAATAAGTACGACGTCGTGCGAAGCGAGGAGGAGTTTAGGTACAACTGCGACCCTAGAGCCAGAACCGAAGAAGAACAACCAACGTCGAAATTATAACATTTGATCGAGTTATAGCCTACGGCATAATACATAACTGCGAGCGTTTTTAAACTGACGACGCCGTATGTTATCGACGGAATCATACAAATTGTCTGCGACATAGATAAAATATTATATGTTACCGCTCTTATTACAGGTAACCATTTCTTGGGCAATTAATATCGATATATCAAAATATCGATATTTTTATGTCGATATATATCGATATATTAGATAAATATCGATACGATATATATCGATATATTTTATGCATTTGCCCATCCCTAGATCTCTGAGAATTGACAACCATTGACAACATTTTTCATTTTTGACTTTGACAGTTTGATCCGACATTGTAGTTCATAAATATCATGTCTGGCCTGGCATCTGTTTCTTATGCCTTATGGAGGATGTAAACATTGTTAATCTAATTACTATCAATCAAACCTTCCCGCATAAACTAAAGCTTTGTGTTTTCATTTCATTTTGAATTGATTAGGTTTTAAAAAATCCTCTTCATTCAAATAAGTAGGTGAATAGACGTTACATAATTCATTCATTCATTTTAGTGTAGTGCCGCCGTAAGAAAACTATTCACATAACTCAAATCCATAGACACTAAAGTACCCGTTACCAAATAATTAATTTTGAGTTACTCTATGGTACCCGTAGACTACAACATTGTGCATTCATTCATTCATCCATCACCTTTGAATTTTATAACACAGCTGCAAGACTGCAAGTTTTTACACTAGTTTGTGCTGCAAGTAGAGCTGTCAAATTGACCTAAAAAAACGTCAGGGGCGTATACAGGGGAAAACACGGAAATTATTGACGTCAAATTGTAACAAAGAGAGCGTGATTAATTGTTTATCTTGTGCTTCCATTCTTACAAGTAAAGCAGTTAGTAGTGGTCATAGATATATCAAGAAGTGGCAATATGGCTGGACATAAATATATTAGCAACCCAAGTAATTTGTTTGAAGATGACGACGTCGACGACGATACCTTTGTTAACAGCTACCGATCGCGGATGCCACAATCACAGCCCAAACCAGCATCAACTTCATACGGCGGGGGTCATATTGCTGATTTAGAAAGGCAGAGACAGGCAATGTTGGAAAGACAGCGCGAAATCGAACAACGTACTCTAGATTCTTCCTCGCGTAGCATAGGCCTGTTGCGTGACTCGGAACAGATAGGCATAGCAACTGCCGAGGAACTAGCTCGCCAGCGGGAGCAACTTCAAACTACCAATAAACGGCTTGACGAGATCAACACTAATCTAACATACAGTCAAAAACACCTGAATGGTATCAAGTCAGTATTTTATGGCTTGAAAAACTACATTTCTGGCAAATCGGATTCGACTCCACCCAGAAGTCAAGCATCCCCAGACATAAGAAGCAGTGCCCAAGGTGGTCCTAGTAATTTGGAGAGTACACTAAATAATATATCAAGTACTCTTACGAATGAGGATAGATTCAATTCTCACCCATCCACACGCTTACGCGGTTTGGACGAGTCAAGTGCATCAGGACAAGTTACAGACAGTAAAAGAATCAATGATATGCTGGATGCCAATTTAGATGAAATGCTACATTCAATATCAAGGTTGAAAGGTCTTGGAGTGGCCCTTGGTGATGAAATTGAGCATCAGAATGAACTTATTGATACAATACAGGATAAAGTTGAGGTTTCTGATATCAAAATTGGCAGTCAGAACAAACAAATGAACAAATTGCTAGGCAAATAGTCTATATTTTGTTTGTTGTTTGCTGATCTAACAAGACTTTGTCTTCGGAGAAACATGTCAAATGTCATTGTAAATGTTGTAACTGCATGTTCTCTTTGTAGAACATTCCTAAGCAATAACTGACAGGTATTTTGTACATTTTATTTAAATTTCTTTATTTTAGGACCAAATTTATTTCTGGCTATACTATATATTTTTAAGTAAAGAAATTATTACTGTGGAGGAACTTTATATTTGAATGGGCAACTCTGTTGAATTTTAATTAATTTGTATAAAGATAAACAAAACTATTATTTTTTTTAATGATCATGATAATGATGGTAGGATCATAATTACATAAATGTTGAAAAACCCATAAATGTTGATTGTTATTGTTAACCAAATGATGTTCCACAATGCTTATCAAACTAAATGTTTTGTAAAAGTACACTCATATGTTATGTAAACTATTCACATACCATTTTAGTAAATAAATTGATTCAGGATCAAAACAGATTTTATTTTAATTCATAATCAAGTTTATGGAGGGTATTATGAAAATCAAACAACCATATATGACTATCCAGATTATTTTTTATTACATTACATGGTGGGAAACATTGACTATGCATATTATTAAGTTGTCCAACACAGCTGCAATTGAATAATACAAGGTAAATATCACAAATCAATTGTTATACCTATCTAATCAAAGAAGACATTGTCTACTACAGTTTCTAAAATCATATCTGTAGCTTCCACATCATGACCTCTCATGTGCTTCTGCAGTACTCTCTTACTCGAAAATGTTTTGTCACATATAGTGCAATTCAAAACCTTACTACAATGAGATGCTCTGTGAACCTTCAAACCAGATGCAGTAGCAAAACCTTTAAAGCATATATCACATTTATGAGGACGCTCTGTACTGTGAGCATGTGCAATATGCACTGATAAGGAATGTTTAGTTGTAAAACTTCTGTCACACTCATTGTAGACACAGGTAAATGGTTTAGGCCTCTCTTGACCTGTGTGTACCACACTATGAGCCCTCAGGTATAGCGCCCTTGTATATGTCTTTGGACAACTAGGACAAGCAAATTGCTTTTCTTGATTATGACTTTTAATGTGCATCATCAAAGTTGATTTTGCTGTGAAAGTTTTCCCACATGTCACACACACAAAGAGGTTACGGTTGCTTGAATGAGCAACTCGAAAGTGCTCTTTCAATGACTGTCTAGATTTATATGTTTTATTACAAAATCCACATTTAAATTGAGCGACATCCTTGTGAGAAATTAAATGTTGAGTGAGACCATTTGAAGTGAAAAACTTTTTTCCACATTTAGTGCATAAATACTTGCGTATACCCATATGTTTATTCATGTGATATCTTAAGCCATATATTCTGGTAAAAGACTTAGAGCATACAGTACAAGCATATCTCTTTTCTCCTTCTTTCCTTGGTGGCTGTTCAGTAGCTGTAATCTCTGTGACTGGTGGCAATGGTGTGAGTTCCTTGTTGGTTGTCAAGGCTGATTCAAAGTCCAACCCTGGTGGGTTATTGACAGCGAATAGGGGAACCTCATACTCATGATCTTGGTAAACAACATTGATATCAATAGAATCTATGTCAGACCTTTGTAAATTTGTTGGAGATTGTATAGTAAAGATTTGTGATAAAGTAGCGTTGGCTTTTAAGCAGCTGAGCTTGAAATTGTAAGCTACCAATGCGGTGGAGACACATGATGCACATATTCCCTGAGGCCAGTTTTCTTCGTCATTATTCTGTAATAAACCACAATAAATAATGATAATAAAATAATTATGCGTAATATTAAACAACATGTTGAAAAAATTACTATTTTACCTCTAAGCAATTAAGAAATACGAGAATATCGATGAGTTTAACTTTGTGCATCTCGTGTTCGATTAGATCTTGAACGTTCATAAACATATCTGCGTCGTATTCCAATAAACATGTCCGGCATATATTTTTTGTTAATGGAAGTATAAGACTTGGGAACTCCATTGTTATTTAGTTACGAGTACAAATAAGATTTTACGACGCAATAATTCTCCAAAAAACATCGCTCGGGATCTCGCAACACGTTTAGAAAATGCATTTTTCCATCAGATCAGTCATAAAACCATAGACTACACGTAGTGATTACGACGTTCATATTTTGTTATTTCAACGTCTATCGGTGATAAAATGCTGTCGTATCCATTGTACGATTCTTAGTGCTGTAATGCCTAGGCGAAGCAATATTAAAAAAAAGTACGTCAACTTTTTCTTTCACTTTTTGAAGTGTGGAGTGTGTCGTTGGCAGACTGGATTTCATCCAGTTTTATCGGATTTACACGTTGTTTTCATGAGTTACAGTAATACTTACGTTTATCGAATTAATCTAGCAGGTGTTGCTTTAAATTTGAGGTAAATAGTCTATAGCAAATTGTGTATTGAAACTCTAACCTCAAAGTCCTTATTCACTCTAGTGTTTCAGCCATGTACGTTGATTTAATGTGTTTTCGAGTGCGGTAAATAAGTAATAAACTTGTTTAACAGGTAAAGAGAAGCTAAGATACAATCATGAGTCGTTTCTTCGCCACCGGCACCGACTCCGAGTCGGAGAGCGTCACCGATGAGGAGCCAGTAGTACGCGCCCCAGCACCCGTCTACACGGTAACAACACTTGCTAAATTCAATCAAATAATGTTGTTTTAAAGGTTAATTACAAAATTTTGTTAATATTGTTCAACTATTAAACCAAGAATAGAAAAATATGTTAGTTTATTTATACTAATATTATAAAGAGGAAAGATTTGACTGTTTGTTTGCATCGAATAGGCTACGAAACTACTGGACCGATTTAAATTCTTTCACCAATTGAAAGCTACTTTATCAGCAAGTAACTTATGCTATATTTTATCCCCATATTCACACAGAAACAGAATGTTTAATAACTTAAAAATTTAATAACACTTAAGATGATAGTTTTTTATATTTATGTTGTGTAATATATAATACTAATTATTTAAATATAAACCATCAATATAATATCTACTTAACAGCCCTCAAAACAGATTTATTATGTAGAAATTGTTTTATTATTTTTTATTCTATGAATAGTTACTCCAACTGAAGTATTACGCATCTTTTTCTTCTATTGTTCATACTATATATTCCAAAAATGTGTTGAGCAACACTATAAGAACATAAGCAATTGTGTTATAAAGTTTTAATTTGAACATATTTATTATAATCTTTACAGTTTAGTGATGATGAAGAAGAAACCAAGCGAGTGGTACGCTCTATGAAAGAGAAGCGTTATGAGGAATTGGAAGGCATCATCCATTCCTTAAGAAATCATCGCAAAATCAAAGATTTCTCATCTGCTCTTGCTTCATTTGAAGAACTGCAAAGAGCCTATACTCGTGCCGCCCCAGTAGTTGCCAAGGAAGAGAATGGAGTAGCTCCACGTTTTTTTATCAGAGCGTTGGTTGAGCTTGATGACTGGGTGGCAGGAGCGTGGGCAGACCGTGATAGTCGCAAGGCCCTGTCCAAAGGAAACAGCAAAGCTTTGACATCTCTACGTCAAAAATTAAGAAAATACATCAAGGACTTTGATGCGGAAATTTCAAAGTTCCGTGAAGATCCTGACTTGCCTGATGATGATGATGAAAGAAAAGGTGAGATAAGTATTATTTTTTAATTTAGTTTTTACTATTTATGTATTGTATTTATAAATTTAGGCATGTATAATAAATTTATGATGCAACACTTGCATTAAAATGCAACACCCTTACTTATCTTATTGTAGTATAATGTACTCAAACTATATATGTACAGAAAAGGTTTCTTTGGCACTTGGCTTTTCAAAGCATGATGGCTAAAAAACCCAACCTAGTTATAGCTCAAGATTAGTTTTTTTTAAACTGTCATCTCTCGAGAGTTGGAGAAAGCTTTTAGATAGCCTTTTCTTGTATAAGATAGTTAATGGTGTAATTGTTTGCCCAGACTTATTGCAACAGTTAAATTACAATGTACCCTACAAGTTTGCTCGGCATTCCCAATTCCTACCATTCAAAGCGAAAGGTTTTAGGACAAATTTAGGTCACTTCTCAACCATGAAAAGGATTCAGTCTCAATTTAGTCACATCACACGTTCGTCCATTGCCGAACTCGATCTGTCCTGTTCACTTCATAAATTTAAGTCTAATCTGGTGGCTACCGCCACCACTAAATAGTCAATGTAAGGAAAAAGTTTTCTTTAACTTCTTTCGCCAATGGCGTTTTTGCTTTGTTAATGCATGTCGTGGCAGCCTTTAATTAAGGCAACACTATGAAATGTAATCTAATTTTAAGACCACTAATGTAAAGTGTATGCTTTGTAGGTTGTCCTCAAATAAATAAATAAATGTATGGTGGTAGTATTATTAGTTCTTTTTTGTTTTTGTATATTGACTATTTATAAGTGCTTTTTTGAAGCCTATATGAATAAAGATATTTTGAATTTGAATTTATGTAAATTTACATAGTTTGAGTGATAATTGAAGAAATTAAATTAAATATCTGTCACTGCATCTACTTTTTACTGTTTAACTTGGCTAAACATAAAGAAAATACTACATTACTTTTTCATCACTATCAATTGAATGTAACACTTTATCATAAAATGTTGCTCTTTCTGGATTATTATACTAAACTTTCCATTTGATTCTAGATTCACCATCATCTGATGAGTCTGACTATGATGAGAAACCAAAAGAGAAACCCCGAGCTCGGAGATCGCCCGAGCTACCTCGTCGCGCGCCTCCCCAGGACGAGGACTCCTCAGACACTATGGATTGGGGCTCCAGTTCATCCGAGTCCAGCTCTGAGTCTGACTATGAAGAGCGTGGCGCTGCCACTCTTCGTGAACGGTTTCTCAAGAAAAACACTGAGAGGGAAGAAGATGAGGAGAAGGATAAGCGCAGGAGCAAGAGACGTGAGGAGAGACAAAGACTTGGAAAGCCTAGTAAGAAGGACCAAGCTGATGATGGTGGTGAATGGGAGACCGTCAAGAAGGGAGCCGCTACTTCTGACAAACCTAAGATGTTTGCCAAGGTAAGCTTGGAAGCATAAAATATTTACATATTTTAAATTAAATACATACCAAGAGTATAATGTTTAGAAATTAAATGTTTCTGTGCATGAGATAAAAATACTTATGTTATTTTCAGGATAGTGATATTGATGCAGCTCTTGTAGTGAAAAAGCTAGGCGAGATCAGCGCCGCCCGTGGGCGCAAGCGTACCGATCGACGCGCCCAGCTTGAGCTGCTGCATGAGCTGCGCACCGTGGCCGCGCAGCACAACCTCGGCGACGCACTGCAGCTCAAGCTGCGCGCCGCTACCGTTGCGGCCCTGTTCGACTACAACCCCAAGGTCTCCGACGCCATGAAGCCCGAGTACTGGTCTAAACTCGTCGAAAATGTTGACCACATGGTCACCATCATCCTATCTCACGAGGACATGCTTCTTAGCGAAACCATCACAGAGGAGCAGGAGCAACTCGTCACCCCCCCTTTCAAAGTACGCGGGTGCTTGCTCACAGCGCTGGAGAGACTCGACGATGAGTTCACCAAACTACTGAAAGAGTGTGACCCTCATTCTAACGAGTATGTGGAGAGACTGAAGGATGAAGTTCGCGTTTCGGCGCTCATCGACCGCGTGTGCCAGGTCGTCGAGCGCGACGGTATGCCGCAGGAGATTTGCCGCGCGTACTTGCGCAAGATCGATCACTTGTATTACAAATTCGATCCCCGCGCGGTCAAGAAAGACTTGGCTCCGGGCGAGGAGACGACGATCAAGAAGATGGAGCGTCTCTGTAAGTACGTCTACGCGAACGACGACACCGACCGGCTGCGCACCCGCGCCATCCTCTCCCACATCTACCATCACGCTCTCCACGACAACTGGTTCCAAGCGCGCGACCTCCTCCTCATGTCCCATCTGCAGGAGAACGTTCAACACTCGGACCCGAGCACCCAGATCCTGTACAACCGCACGATGGCCAACTTAGGCCTGTGCGCGTTCCGGCGCGGTAACGTCAAAGAGGCGCACGGCTGCCTCGCCGAGCTGATGATGACCGGAAAGCCGAAGGAGTTGCTCGCCCAGGGGCTGCTGCCGCAACGGCAGCACGAGCGATCGAAGGAGCAGGAGAAGATAGAGAAGCAGCGGCAGATGCCGTTCCACATGCACATCAACCTGGAGCTGCTGGAGTGCGTGTACCTGGTGTCGGCGATGCTGATCGAGATCCCGTACATGGCGGCGCACGAGTTCGACGCGCGGCGGCGCATGATCAGCAAGACGTTCTACCAGAACCTGCGCGCGAGCGAGCGCCAGGCGCTGGTGGGCCCGCCCGAGTCCATGCGCGAGCACGCCGTGGCGGCCGCGCGCGCCATGCGCCGCGGCGACTGGCGCGCCTGCCTCAACTTCATCGTCAACGAGAAGATGAATGCTAAGGTATCTAAACTGATTACTTTACTATTACATATGTTATACATGTATACCTTTATTCTCTGAACTGGGCCATTGTCTTCCCTTTTATTTATTCTCAACTATTTTCAATGTTTTATTTCCATAAAACTTGGATCTTAGCCCAAATAAGATAAGGTTTAAGAGCTATATGCGGCCAAGTGACTTTTTAAATCATGTTTCCATTACTGAAAGACATAGAACCATGATCATACATCACGAAATGCACAACCCTTGCTTTTTTTAAAGTAAAATGACAAGAGCTTTGATGATTTTATTCCTAGAGTAAGGAAGACAGTTAAATGTCTGTCACATATTAAAATTGCCTATTGTACACTCGCAGGTGTGGGACCTAATGGTGGGCGCGGACAACGTGCGCGCGATGCTGGGCCGGCTGATCCGCGAGGAGTCGCTGCGCACGTACCTGTTCACGTACGCGCACGTGTACGCGTCGCTGTCGCTCAAGTCGCTCGCCGACATGTTCGAGATGCCGCGCCAGCGCGTGCACTCGCTCGTGTCCAAGATGATCATCAACGAGGAGCTGCTGGCGTCGCTGGACGACCCCAGCGAGTGCGCTATACTACACCGGTCGGAGCCCACGCGCATGCAGGCACTGGCGCTGCAGCTGGCTGATAAAGTGAGTACCTAATAGCGACCATCGTCCAGACATTCGTACCAGAATCAAATGTTAGAACCATGCAAGTCTCAGGACTCATATAACCATATCAAACCTAATGAAATTAATATTACAATACAAAGATGACCTATGAAGCCGCGTATTCATTAGATCAGGGGTTACTAAACTGTGCGCCGCGGGCCCTGTTGCGCGCTAGATAGTATAATAGAAGGGCGCCGTCACTGTTCTCTGGAAGCTTTACATAATTATTTAGAGGTACAACATGAATAGTAAATGTGTATGGTATGGTATGGTATACATTTTAACTCAAAAGACCTAAATTTTACAAGGAATACCTTTTGGAGCTCTATAAATACATTACTGAAAAAAACGTTGAAAAACCCATATTGATCCAAAATCTTTTCCTTGCTCAAAAACCACTTAGTATCACACCTTTATATCAAACTCGTAGAAACTAAAAACTCTCCTCGGTTTTTCCTCCCGTCCGTTTGTTGATGAGATCGCGGGAACACTGGAAACAACTACCGCAAGTTCTGATGTGTGGCCCTAGGCAGTTGTATCCTTTGCCAAATTGCTAATTTAGCCCACTACATACTACATTAAAAAGATGAAATTGTGTCGGAATGATGTTTTTCACCTGGCAAGTATTTACTATATCTTCAATTATCTCGACAGGTGGGCAACCTGGTGGACTCGAACGAGCGGATATTCGAGAAGCAGGGGTCGTTCTTCCAGCGCGGCGGGCAGCAGCGTGGCGAAGGCCGGCAGCGCGAGCCGCGCCGCGAAGGCTGGAACCGGCGCACGCGCAACCGCCGCCGCGACGACGAGCGCGCGCACGACGACTGAGAGCGCGCCCGGCCGCGCGCTTACTGACCTGCCCCGCCGTGACGCGCCGCGGCAGGCCCTGCAACCGGCCCTCTTACTGTAGCGACCTACGGCAACCGTCTCTAGTACTTATCTCATCGAATTCGAACAGACTAAATCAATTCTTTATTTAAAACAATCGGACAAACACGGAAACGGTTACCGTAGGTCGCGACATATACAATGAAGATTTTATGAAGCAAAGACGTCGAGGAGAGGTCGGGCCTAAAATGTCGATAGTACGGTTTTTTTTTTCGAGTTGTATTGAATAATTTCTGTAATTATTCATCACAAAATTTGTGGATAGACCCGACCTCTATTTAGCTCCTTGTAAAATGTTAATAAAAACAACCCTGTAATCTTACATGAAGGACTTTTCAAACGAGTCTGTAATTCCATCTACTATTCTTGTCACAAGTTTGAATGTGTGGACATTATGTACAAGGGCCACCTAAACTAAGAAACTAACTTACTATACTGGAACATTATATACATTATACATATTATTTGTTTTACTATCTTTCTAGTGCGAACACCTCTAAGAAATTATCTATAATAATGATTGAATTAATTGATTTGTATTTCCTTTTTGGCGATTGAGTCGAGATAAATCTTTCACACTCGTTAATTTTACCAGTTTCCGTTTGGTATAGGTAATCGAAATCACCTGTGTTTTCAAAACAAAATAACCAGTGAGATAATTATGTCTAATTAAAACTTAAAACGTCTTAAAAATGTTTCAGTTCAATGGTATGATTATTATATTTTAGGTTTTTGTGAAGCAGCAACTATTATATTGGATTTACAATAAACTATAAATTTAAAATAATTTTGCAACTTACTGTATTTTAATAGGTCAATAAGGTTTTTTTTATGTATTGACTATATATACATAACAAATATACTTACTTATATATATATTACATACAGTGGTAATGATTTTTTATCTGTAGGACAAAAATTATTACAGTGTGGATCATATTATGTTTATTAACTTTGCAGTATTTTAATGGAGCAGTAGAAATGTGAAAATAAAACCACAATGTGAATATTTCGTTCTTGTTCAAAATGTAAAAATACAACAAAAAATTAAAAAATTGTCACAAAATATTTGTTTTTAACTCTGTCCACACGAACATAATAGAGTACGCAGTGATAATATGTAACAGTTTATAGCGCGCTACTCATGCCTAGACCGCATTTTAGGTAGGTACATACATACATACTTATCATCACGCCTTTATGCCTCGACGGGGTAGGCCGAGCAGTGACGGACAAAGCCTGTCTTAGGCCTAGGCAGAGCTATATGAGGTCCCTACTAGGGATACGAGCGGTGTTGCTTGCCCGAAACTGCGGAGGGATCCATTGTTTGATTTAGGATGATAAGAAGTTGGAGATAATATGAGGCCCTCCAGGAGCAGAGGCCTGGGGCGGACCGCCCCTTCCGCCCCCCGGTTAATCCGCCACTGAGGCAGAGTCAAAGGGGCAGGCTCTCTTAACCACATTCAGCCAAAAAAGAAAACTGGGCTGGGTGAGATGGAAAATTGTGACAAGTGGCTAGCTCGTCGCCCACCCAATCGTCGTCGTCGTCGGGTTTCATCACCCAATCGTCGTCGTCGGGGGCGGTTATGGGCCTCGAGCGGGGCGCTCTTTCCCCAGGCATCTTCTCCCGAGCTCTTCTAGCTCGGGGTGCCATTTGTCTCTCGGCTGGGGAGAGTCCTCCCCTTGCTCTATCCAGCGCACCCTCGGCGCGGTCAGACCCACCGGGTGGAACCCGTTGGGGAAGCCCAGTGAGTCTGCCAGCGAGCGAGTGCGGCTTACACGTGCGGCCTAAAGGGGAGGAAGTCGGTCAGTCTGTCGGGGGGTATGTTGTTTGTTTCCAAATGTCTCGTCGGTCGTGTCGGTCATGGACTGGGTAACGAGATTGCTGGGTATTTTTTTTTTTTTAATGTCCTCCAGCCTTCTTTTGTCCTAATTCCCGTCCGTCTGTCTGTCAGGGCCTGTGTCGCTGCGCATTGGGTCGTGGTGCGAGCTCAGCAAACAGGTCTCCCACCCAATCAAATACCCAAAACCCAAAAAAAACATGTCCTAGTTTTTGGGGTGTCCTGAATAGTTTTTAAACATCATTCTGAGTTTTTAAGGCGCTATGATATGGTCGTGTATTTTAAAATTCGCGCGCCACATTTACAATTCTTACATATTAGCATTACATGTAATTCATTTAACCCATTTTAAAGTCCCAGTTCAACATGAAATAAGTTGAAAATACAGTGCTTGTCGATAATTCCAAAACCCTTTTTGCGTTTCGTTCAAACAAATTGGTAACAACTACCAAAATATTTTTGAAAACCCTTAATTTACTCATATAAATTCAGAGGGTATGAAAACATAAAAATAATTAATTCTAAAAACCCCTTTTAATATTAATTTCAAAAATAGTAGAAGTTAAAAAATTTGACATTTCTGTACGATTCGTTAGGAAGCAATATCAAAACGTGATTCGTAATGGTGGTCACTGTATTTGCAGTAGGCATTTCACTGACGTTTTACGGCTGAATCCTTTTAATTTCTTAATCTGCAGCATAATTATGTTGTTGGTGAGGACCTATAAATAACAGAATTAATTTTCAAAGGTCTAAAATATCAGTAAATAGGACACATTTTCGTTAAAATGGCTGCAACAAGGAGACTTCAAAAGGTGAGACATCATTTTTGCTTTCGGAAAATCTTTCCCGTTATGATCGAACTAAATTTGTGTAGTGTTTCTGTGAATTTGTCAACGCCGTTATCCTTGGTAATGTGTCTAATGTGTCTAATCCTTACGATTACAACAAAAATAATAAAATAATTATGTTCTTGAAAAATACTTCCACAATTTTATTAGGGGCTGTATCTATTTCGTCAATACTATTGTGCGCTATAATTATGATGTGACTAATTTCCCCATAATATCATTTTACAAGTTATTTTCTGCCGTTCTGGTGATCACATCAGATATAAATTTTACGATAAAAATATATGTGGTTCATGGTGGTGATATATTATTCATGCAATAGGTATCTATGCTTGCAGTCAAATCGTTTTCAGTTAGATTTTGTAATATCATGTTTTTCAGGAGTTAAATGATATCCGACAATCGGGACTGAAATCATTCAGGGACATACAAGTGGACGAGTCAAACATCCTAACATGGCAGGGGTTAATTGTACCCGTATGTATAGAATTTTATTTCATTTATGTGTTAATTCTTTAGGGATTATGGGAGTAATGATATGTATGTATGTTTGTATTACAATCAGTTAAAGGTTAAATAATTTCATATATAACTGATTTATGATGATATCTAGTGTCGGTTATTTAAGAAACTATACAAATGTTATGTTTGTAGAAGAAACAAGATGTAATGAACACCAGGTAGCAGTCAACTGATTTATAAAAATTTAAGATGGTTATTATTATATTAGATATATAACTGATAATGCAAATTTATTATTCAGAACAAGCTGCATGTACTTATTATAAAACTATTATATTCATTGAATGATTCTTTTTAGGACAATCCACCGTACAACAAAGGCGCATTTCGCATTGAGATTAACTTCCCAGCAGAGTACCCATTCAAGCCTCCCAAAATTAGTTTCAAAACGAAAATCTATCACCCAAATATTGATGAGAAGGGCCAAGTGTGTCTGCCCATCATTAGTGCTGAGAACTGGAAGCCAGCCACGAAGACTGATCAAGGTATGTTTACGCTGACTCATCAAAACCTTATCTAGACTCAACATTGTTTGAACTGTGACTTAAATGTTTTACTTTAGATTTTTATCCTATTGCAACAACCTTATACAACAAGTTGTAATAGTTATTAACTGTTAATTATTTGTTGTTTGGTTTGTCATGCAATAAATCTGTTATTATAATTGCAATTATAGTATTCGTCATTGAACTGTGTATAACAAGAAGAAATATAAATGTGGCCTTATAAAAAAATATTTAAATAACATATAAAAATTATTTACAATAAATTTTATTTAACACACGGTTTGTAAAAAATACTTACTTTGGATTTATCTTTACCCTATGATTACAATTAGCTGGACTGGTGATTGATTAGCTTCATAAATATTATATCAGTAGATAAGAGTATTAGTATCAGCCAATGTTGGTTTGTAAATGGGCCTCTCCCCTTGTTACCAAGATATCTATGATTTAGTAATGAAGATATCATTCATGTACTAATTTTGATTAAAAAGCTATTTTGGTACCAATGTTGTGTCAACATTCCTTCCTACCAACTTGCAGTTTTAAGAACTTATTAGATGTGGATACTGAAAATTGTATTTTTCAATGGAACTAGAGGATATCTGATATCATTATTAGTGATAAGTGGGAAAAGTCTCTGGTCTTTGACTGGAATTTACTGGACTATTCCAAATTGGGGCAATTTAGTTAAAAATTTGAATTAAATTTTTCTCTTTCATTTTTTGAATAGATTTTTCATTTGTTGCAGTTATTCAAGCATTAGTGGCCCTTGTAAATGACCCTGAGCCAGAGCACCCACTCCGTGCGGAATTAGCTGAAGAATTCCTCAAAGACCGAAAGAAATTCACAAAGAATGCAGAGGAATTCACTAAAAAGCACAGTGAAAAGCGGCCTACAGACTAAATAGTCCAATGTATCAATCTGCCTCCCTTAGCTTGGGTCTACAGCAATATATTCAATAAAAAAAAATTACATAAAGGTTTACCTTCTTGCTTTTAAACATTCTTTATCTGATGGCTAATTTGCCTATCTGTATTCTCTCTTATGCTCTTGTCAATCTGATAAGGACAGGGAGGACACAAAATAGATATTTGAAGCTCAGCTATTCAATGTTTCTGACAAAAAGGCAAAAATATTTACACTTAGGCTATACTTTGAAGTGACTTTGCGTTTCAAATTGCATTTATATTATTTATAATAATTAAGTGACACCATTTGATTTCTCGTATTCAGTTCACTAGTCATAAAAACTTAAATTTATTGCTGTTCATCCAAGTTAATCTACCCTTCACACTGATATCTGCTATCGCTTCTGTCAGTCACCATATTGCTTGCAAAAATAAGCACTGTTAAGACTATAAAGTTAGTAAATAGTAATTGGCTATTTGATCAAGGCTTGAAATAATTGCTTAGTTTTAAATTAGAATTTGAAATTGTATCAATGAGTTGGGTAATGTTAATAAATATGTAATTAGGGTTTTTATTGGTTCTTTACATTTTTTCACATTGAATATTCTATCATTTGTCACTCCTAATAAAATGTTATTTTTCAATATTTGGTCTGTTTAGATTGATATGTTTAGCATACTTTGTGTTAATGACTTTTTAAACTATGTAAATAAATGTTCACATGGTTGATTATGATCAAGCAGGTTTTAATTTAATGTTGTATATTAAATTGAGCTTTTGGCTCTTATAAGATCAAAATATGATTGAACACAATAAGGTCATTAAGTAAGGAGATTGTTATCAAACTGTAAAAACCAGCATGAAAGTTCTAAAAGGAGATTAACTCGTCCAGCTGGTGTGGTTCTATGAAAAACCTATTGCCAAAACAAATATCTTGATGTACTGCAGTAGTACCAATTATTTAATATCAAGACCCTTATATGTGCTGGTTGTTGGTAGGCTATTACTCGTATACCTGCGGAATACGTATGTGCGACTCTAACTTTGCCTGAGTATTATTATTTAAATATCCCTTTAAGTCAATGTGTTACTTGGTAACTTACTGTGTGCTGAACAGTTCAGTGAGAAACTTTAAATATATATTTTTTTCGAATTAACTTTTCGTTTTACTATTGATTTTTGGTGATCGTAACGCATCGTCTTGGAATTTCTTTCTCTAATATTAATGTCGACCTACGCATATAATAAATGTGCATATGCATGTGAAACCAATATTTAAATTATTTAAATAAAATCTATTAGGTTAAAATAGAAAAATGCATATATAGAAATATATGTTTATCATTATATATCAGTCTATAAAATCGTACACATCAAGTGCTTCAGTTTTACTACTTTCACTTTCATTTGTTGATGAAACTTTATCCTTTTTACCATTTGAGTCTTTATTTATTTTAAAATTTCTAAAATCAATACTGTCGATCCTCTCGTTTTTCTTAAGTTCTTGACTAGACACGTCTATACTGCCATCATACACCTTGCGTTTCTTTAACACTGGCTCTTGGACTTCGCTTGTTTCTAAATAGTTATGGAGATGTTCTGTGAAAACAAAATAAGAGTAATGTACTTAATGTATCTATGCAATATATAAATAATTTCAATAAGATTTAATTGCCCAGGGTGCTTACTGTAATGAAAGGCCTTACATGGGGGGTGTTAGGCCCCATGTGGGGTGAGCAAATAATTATAATCAACAATTTTCTTCAATGTGAAAGGTTTGTTTGGTGGACCTCAATCAAATCTTACAGAATTGATGTTAACTTACCTCTTATAGTAGCAATACACTCATCAAGGAATTGTTTCTTGTTAGAATCTCTCACCAACATAGCCTCAACGGGCAGCATATAGCCCGGCCCGTATTTAGTCCAATACTGATGCTCGGGTATGTTCTCATCTAACGTAACTCCAGTGACGAGGGCAGTGAGTGTAGTCCATAAGCGCGCGGCGTTAGGGTGGTTGTATCCTCCTGTGTGTATAAAAATAGATTTTGATAATTAAATATAGCGTGCTATGTCACATCTCCACTATGATGATAGCGCTTTCTTAAGCATCTCACTCGAAAAGCGTTAAGTGAATAAAACCCAATGGATCTCTGTATAGAGATGAACATTCGCTACCGAGAACTCTGGGAGTCCACACACCCATATTTTAACTAGCTTATGCTGATCTAATGATAATGGTCACAATAAATACCTCTATAGATAATGTAGATATTTATTGTGAATACTGATCGCGATGTTTAGTCTGAGTAAGACTCATTAACCATGACTCCATCATCCATGTTTTATTATTATCTATGATTCATTAACATGTTATTCAAAATAAATCCCAAGCATTAGTCATTCCTCACATTAACTATACTATCAACAAAAGTGCACATGGATTAATTTCAGCAAAAAATAAGATTAGGTACTTAGTATTTTTCATAGCTTCAAGTATAATTAAGGAGTAATCTGTATATTTTACCTGAGATACACATTAAATCTAGTGGCGTAACTATACTGTTGAGCCTCCTGGCAATTTCATCAGATGGGGCCTCACTCAGTGATAGTATTTAGTTGTAACGCAAGGGGTCCCTCGTGCTCACAGTGCATGCGGGGCCCCAATGCAATTGACCCCCTCCCACCCCTCCCTGATTCATGACTAATTCTTCCGTTTCGTCCTGTATTCTAAGAATCATTATTAACTTGAATCACTAGGAGTAAATAAATGGCAAATGAAATAAATTTTGTATTGTTGATACAGAATTCAGAGTTTTAACTTTAATGACAACACATAAATGAAGAATAAAGATAAAATGAAGATAAAACATTTACAAAGCAGATATACAATACGAAAGTGAAAGTGTAGCTAAGGTGAAGGGAAAATAGGAAGTGATTTCGGTTTTATTTCGGCCTAATAGGTGTGCGAAAAGAGTTTACGTGTATGAAAAGAGTTATTAATGTTCTCTCTCCTTATCCCGCTAGAGGATTGGTGTAAAGTAATTTAGTTAGTTATATAATGTAATATTTAGTTGATTAGCCAATCATTAGGCGTGAAGATAGAACATGTAAAGTTCAATCAACTAGCCTAAATCTTACCGCCTCCCAGCAGCAGCGTCGGCACGCGCTCGCGCAAGACGGCCGCGACGCAGGCGCCGTACCCGCGCGCCGTGAGGTTGGCGCCGCCCTGCGGGTCGCGCGCTAACGCGTCCGCCCCGCATTGCAGCACCACTGCGTCGGGCATGAACCGCCGAAATATTGATGTGAATACCCTGGAATTTTCGATAAGGTCTTATTGTACTGCATAAAATACATCATTATATGCATTTAGTAAAAACCTTTTATATTTCGACATTACAAGTGGACAGCAGCGACGCAGCGTGGATTCCTGTCGCCCGGGGCGAGTCTACGCCACTGATGGACAGCAAAATTTTATTTAGATGTATTATTGGATGCCATTTATTACTTATTATGAAGCTGGACCATTGGATAATGCTAGTTCGATTTTTTTATTTATTTCTAATACAACTTGAACATATAGACTACTACTATCACATTACTTACTTTTCAAATATATATTCCATAGTTTCATCACAGTACCATGCATTCAAGGGGAAGTTGCATGAGTATCCTTTACCAGCTAACGAGCCAATGTCGCTTAAACTTCCAGTGCCTGGGTAAAAGCCCGGCTCATATTTGTGAAAGGATAATGTGAAAACAGACTTGCTTAAATTATAGGCATCTTGAACACCATTACCTAAGTTTGAATAGAATTGAATTATTTACCCAATTAAGGGCAAGTTAATACTTTAATATGTAAATATAAAAAAATATATACAATTCAATTATTAACATGTAATTGAATAGGGATGATGTCTACATTAAAAAACTAATTCTATTTAGTCCATCTGTTATATTATACACAAATACTACACATATTTTTCCCTTTATCAAATTAACAAATAATCACAAAGATCGCATCGTTTTAGTGTGCGGGCTTGCAACCTCAATATTTATAGAACAAAATATGAAATTGTGACGTCACATGCAACTTGAATGCATAGTATCTTTGTCAATGTTTGTTTGAGAAAAATATAAAAAATGTGTTCAATATTTATTTATAATATAACTATCAGACTAAACAGAATTTTTTTAAGTCACCTTGCCTATTGTATATTACTTACATACAGGGGATAAATTAATATAACACATACCTAACAGATGTAATTAGAAGTCCAAATAATATTTACCATGATGGATATCTAGATCAATATAAAGAACTTTTGGAAACTTGGGTCTCAAAGTTTCTATGGCCAAGGCTATATCATTGACATAGCAAAACCCATCTGCTGCAAACCTGAAAGCAAGAATTCAACATTAATAAAATAAAATTTAGACAAACTCCGATGTTTTTTAGTTTTTTTTTTTAAGAAATGATAACAATCAAAATCTTATCAATAACTGGTTAATACATACATAAGTATACACATACATACATAACATCAGGCCCATAATTGAGCCAATTTAACCAAAAATATAACTACAAGGCTGGGTCATATGGAAAATTTTTAAAAGTAGTTACAAGTGGCTAGCTTATCACCTACACAATCACATACTGAAAACCCGATATACCATTAATTGCCTTTTACAACATGCTAGGCAAGAAACACAGTTGGCACAATATTTTTGAATCCCAGACCAATATGGGACTAGTATACACATATTAATATACACTCTGATATTACCTCTGCGCATGGTGCCAGCCCCCACACCAATTGATAGCAATGTCTGCCACTCCTAGGACCAAACTCTTGGCTGCCGTTATAGACCCTCCCGCAACAACTGACACTAACTCAAACATATTTTCCACTGGAGGACAGTCATAACCTAGAATTTTAATTTAAAATCCAGAAGCTACATTAGAAGAAAAAATAAACAAATGTAAATTCAAATGTGCGTACCTATACCATATTCTTCATCCTGTGTATTAGTAATATAATCATCTTCAATTTCAACTACGGATTTCAGATAATCTAAATATAATTCAGAATGAAACTTCCGAAGATCTTCATATGTGGCTTGCGTAGATCTAATAACTTTCATATGCTTAATTAGTCCATAAGATTCAATCAGGTCGTGAACCATGGAAGCCTGTAATATATGGGTTATTAATACTGAATCTTTAAACTCAATATTCAACGCAAATGTTCCATAACATAAATGGTGAGGAAAAAGTTGTTTAATATCACATACTCTGTCAAGTACAGCCGGTAAACGATTACACTGATCAATCAAATTCTCATCCCAAATGTAACATACTTTGGGTCGCATTTTTTCTGAATTGTTGGTATACACTTAATTTTCAGTCTTCTCAAAAGGAAATTGGAAAAATAAAGTGCAAACAATCAGTTACAAATCAAACTTTACATTTCTGTCTGTAATCAAACTTTTAAACGACATTAGACTGTCACTGTCAACGTCAAGCAAAACTAAAATAGTACATACGTAAATGTTCAGAAATATGTAGTTGTAACGTACATAAAAATAATGCTGTGGAAAACATCTTTTCAGGCGCGTTTATTTAAATCCAAGTACACACAAACACTATTCTCATTTCCTTTAATCCTAGGGCTAATTAACCAAAAAAGGAGTGATAATAAACTATACCTTTGATAAATGTATTTTTCGTAGTATTTAATTAAAGAGACACACTTAAAATCACAGAACAGAAAAAACTACTAGAAATGGTATGTCACAAAATTAGTATGAGAGCCGATTAAGCCAAACTTACACCTAAGCCACTAATCACAATCACGTACTATACTACTGCTATGCAATGAGTTTATCCTACTAGTCCTACAACAGATGACATACTTTCATCCTTTTAAAAACGGTTTAATTTACTATACCTCTAAAAAAGTAGTTACAACCTTTCGTAACCCAAGTTCAAACCAAACACTTATGTTGGGATAATTTTTCTTCTCGATTATAGATAGCGTTGTTTGTATTTTTAAGCAATTTTAATTCCGTGCTTAAAATCTAAACTAAAAAAGGAAAAAATTATAAAATATTTTTTTAATGGAAATCAAGTTGCTTAACTTATTGTATGCTTGCTTGGAACTTTTTCATAGACAAAATGTAAAGATGCCCACGTGTACTAAGCTTAAAGAAGATTGCTTAATCTATGATATTTCATTTTAAATCTATTGGTGGAATTTCAGAGTGGATTAAATTTCATTGGCTGAAGTTCATTGAAGCCAAAAATGCAATACCAATCAGAACAAAGTACAAAGAGAAAAACAAGCGTCCATTTTCTAAAGAAGTCGCCTTCAATCAATCTTGACATTTACTGAATAATTTTAATTATTGTGAATTCTACCTTAGGTTTTGTAGTTTTTAAATGTAATAGTGAATGTTTAATTGATATTGTTGTTGCGAGGATTACAGAAAATCTAAAATGTTTTACTCCTGACATCGGGCGGGATAAATCACATGATAATTTCATGCCATCCTAATATGACAAGGTCTGTTACAAAACATCGGTAACACGAGCCTTGTCTGGCCAATTTATTTGTATCAGGTTAGACCACTTCCATGGTACTCCGTGATCATTTTTCGTCCATTATCAAGTTCAAGTTGAAATGGTTCGAGGTTAGTAAATTTTACATAACTACATGAATAACACTACATTAGCAAATTGTTGCGCTCTTTGTTCGTTTTACCCTCCAGATCGGTTTAGTTTTATAGTTTTCCATGTATTAAGGAAGCCTAAATCTAACGTGTGAGGAAATCACTGTATAATCCGCCTTAATCGTCTGTGAGTCATTTATTCTATCCTATTAGTATTTATAGTGCTATCATATCTTCTAGTCATGCGGTATCAAACAGAAGCATTTCTTGTAACTGGTGAAAAATTTTATTATTCATATTACAATATTTATTCAAAACAATTCTATGATAATTTTCAGCTCTAGAATGTTTCTAATGAATGAGACTGACATGACATTTTAATATTCATACAATATAAGCATTGGCAAATTCTAGAAATCTTTAGTAATGTCAAAAACTTATAAGATTATCTTAAATGGAGTGTCATGTATCAAAATTTAAATTGTTATTGTGTTTATGATGGTACCCATTCATACACCCAAGCATTCATCTTATCTGATATCTATATATAAAGCTAATCCCAATAATTATTGCAAGTAACTCTCATTGCTTTCAAAAATAATAATATAACCTCAATTCATTAATGCAGTTAATGTAGTTATAAAGTGTTCTTTTTGTATGGTACAATTGAGTGTAGGATACCATTTTTGCTCTTAAAATATTTACACTCGAGGTTGGTTTCAGCCAATACCTTGATGGCGGGCCAGGAGGGAGTAAAGACTCCACACCGCATTGAGCTATGCGAGGAGCACCCTGTCAAACCTACGCGCAACTATAGAAAGCGCAGGTAACTGGGGCTTTCGTTACAAATATTTATTAGCTTTTGGTTACTTGTAGTTATTATTTTTTAATGCTAAATAACCCTCTTCATTCTATACCTTTATAGATGTAGTAATTACCTTACTATGTCCAGGAAGGTATATAAACTGATTTTCTTCATATATTTATTGTTTCTATACCTCAATCCTAAAATTTTGAGTCCAAGTTTTAGTTATGTATTCTACACTATTTATTTACTATAATAAACCACATTAGTTAATTGGTCTTAGTTTAGTTTTCTTTTTAGTGATTAGTAATCCTTAATGATAAAGTATTTATAATTTATATTAGTGTTGCCTAATCCTTTTTTCATTGTAATTACTTTAGGCGATTTTAACTAAATGCAATTAAAATTTAACAATCTTAAAAGTTAAAACCCATGTATATGAAGGTGCTTTAATATTTTACTTACAAACATGTGATGACAATACTGAATTATTTGTATAATTATGAATCACACAATTTTTTTTTCACTGTCTGTTAAAAATAGCCCTTAAATACTTAGTATAGTATAGCATAGTCAATTAATCAATTAGGTGTAAAATAATTAATGACCAGCTTCTTAACTAATGAGCATAAGATGTTATTTAGCTATATTAACACAAGTTAATTCACAATACTATCACTTCTTCTAGGATTATAGCTACAACCCAGTCTAAGACAGAGAATGCTGTGTTGAAGAGTGAACCACCCTCAAAGAAAACAGAACAAAAGTCTAAGCCACTGAAGACCAGTAACGGAATCACAAATATGACGAACGGGCACACAGTGCGTTCCCGGGCAGCCCGGGCGGCCGCGCGCGCCGCTGAGAGTCACAAACTGACTGAATATTTTAAAGAGGAACTGAAGAGTCCCAAGATTGAGCCACCGCAATCACCAACCCATTTGGAAAAGACTGTCAACGTAGAAACAAAAGTTGTGAATGGGAACACTAATCACAAGCTAACAGAATACTTCCCTGTCAGAAGGAGTGTTAGAAAGACATCCAAATGTGTTATGGCAGAAAAGATGAGGGATCTGGAGCGAGCTGTGAGAGAACAAAGAGAAGATGGCCTTCAAGTAAGCCAATTCATTATTTATTTATAGAAAAATATACCACATTCACATTTAATCCTGCTTAATCAGTTTGTATATTCTAAAATGTAAATTGATGGTAGTGTCATTTATTTACTACCTATGTAATCTAGTTTTAATATTAATGAGCTAAAACTGCAAAATGAGGTTTAAATGGAATTTCTGCGCCATTGTGCATAATCATGCATATGGATTTATTTTAATGCAAGCAAAAGGTTAAGGGATGTAAAAAATAGTAGAGCAGTTGATAAAAAAATGGTTATAAGAAGTTCAGGGCTTAGTAAAGGAACCATGTAATTAATACAGTGAATTACTATGTTTTTGATCTGTTAGATAGGTCTATTTATGACAGTACAGGGAAACTATACTATATGGTAGTACTCTTATCCATACTTATAATAAATCTGTAGAGAGGTCAATTCTGTACATGAAATACATTTTCAAAATAACTATCAGGGGGTGATTAGTGATCGATACTGATGCCAAAAATGCAATCAGTAAAATTTTTGTCTGTCTGTCTGTCTGTCTGTATGTTCCTTATAGATACAAAAACTACTCGACGGATTTTTAAGGAAACTGGGTACAATTATTCGTCATACTCCTGGGCAGGTTATAGTATACTTTTCATCACGCTACAATCAATAGGAGCAGAGTAGTGAAGGGAAATGTTGGGAAAACGGGGGAAGTTACTCCATTTTTTAAGCTTCCGTCGCGTGTGCAGCCTTAATGGTTAGAGTTACATAGTAATCATGTATGACGGAAATAGTCTTTATAATACATGTAGTTGAAGATGAGTTATGTGTATTATAAGGTAGGTGTTTTATGGTATCACCAAGCTACTCAATAATTGCTAAAACTTTGTGTATAGAAATAGAAATATCTTTATTCATGTAGGCTCCACGAAAGCACTTATAAATATTACAAAAAAGTGATTCTACCGCCAGTATGTTATCTTATCTTATACCACTTCCTGACCTCAATATTCAGTGCCCCAGAAAGTTTTGTATTCCATGCTGCACCTATAAAGTGTAATAAATATATAGGAACAAAGGCACTAAATATACTACAATAAGATAAGGAAAGACTGGGACATCAGCTAGTTACCTTTACCGCCCCAACGGTATTTTACCATAGATCCGATTTATTGTAGAAAATTCGCATTGATGGAAAGAAAGAGATAGTAGTTACCTACTGAGCTAATATAATACTACTTTCTTGGGTCTAATGTGGGCTTTAGTAACTTTTATTGTGGACCTCCTGGTACCCTGCGGTACCCTTTATGATATGAGCCCTCATATCATATTATAAAGGGTCTCCGTCCTGGCGATAAAGGGTGCCGCGGGTTTTAGTAGGTATAGCCGCTCACTCCGTCATGGCCGGAGGTCCTGGGAGTCCCACTCACCATGTCGTCCTCCCCTTGGATGGCGTGACGGTGCCTAATGCATTCCCCCCGTTAAATTAAAATATTTAATGGTGGGTGGTTTGTGTACAGGTGGCGTACTTCGCGGGAAAAGGGCGCGGCGTGATAGCCACGCGCGCCTTTGGGCGCGGCCAGTTCGTCGTGGAGTACGCGGGCGAGCTGGTGGGCGTGGGCGAGGCGCGCTCGCGCGAGCGCCGCTACGCGCTCGACCCCAGCGCCGGCTGCTACATGTACTACTTCCGCCACGGCGACCAGCAGTACTGGTCAGTCTACATCACACTCGGGCAGTACGCGGGCGAGCTGGTGGGCGTGGGCGAGGCGCACTCGCGCGAGCGCCGCTACGCGCTCGACCCCAGCGCCGGCTGCTACATGTACTACTTCCGCCACGGCGACCAGCAGTACTGGTCAGTCTACATCACACTCGGGCAGTACGCGGGCGAGCTGGTGGGCGTGGGCGAGGCGCGCTCGCGCGAGCGCCGCTACGCGCTCGACCCCAGCGCCGGCTGCTACATGTACTACTTCCGCCACGGCGACCAGCAGTACTGGTCAGTCTACATCACACTCGGGCAGTACGCGGGCGAGCTGGTGGGCGTGGGCGAGGCGCGCTCGCGCGAGCGCCGCTACGCGCTCGACCCCAGCGCCGGCTGCTACATGTACTACTTCCGCCACGGCGACCAGCAGTACTGGTCAGTCTACATCACACTCGGGCAGTACGCGGGCGAGCTGGTGGGCGTGGGCGAGGCGCGCTCGCGCGAGCGCCGCTACGCGCTCGACCCCAGCGCCGGCTGCTACATGTACTACTTCCGCCACGGCGACCAGCAGTACTGGTCAGTCTACATCACACTCGGGCAGTACGCGGGCGAGCTGGTGGCAAAGCGCATCCGATCCGACAAGACTCTTTTCTTTCCCTGTTTTATAGACAGAGGTCGAAACGCTTTAGAAGGTCGTGGAGCGACTTCGCTCTTGCGTCACTGCACTATTAGTTTACAACATATCAATAGCTTATAACTGCGAATGAACTGTAAGATGACCTTCTATGTGATAAAATGATATTATTAATTCCTTAACTCAATTGGCCCCTTAAGCATAGACGTAGGCGAAGTCGCATCAGCGAGACCTCTTTTCTTTCATTCTCAAGATCTACACAAAGACATTGTTGCAAAGCACCTCCCGGGGCTCCTTCGAGTGCAAGGCCGTGGGCACAGGCCCACTTGGCCTACATGTAGCTACGCTACTGCCCTATGTTTTGTCAAACATTAAGAAACTGTCGAGTTAGTTTGATTTATTGATAACGTGTGAATACCGTGCCTGTTGCAGCATCGACGCGACGGCGGAGTCGGGTCGGCTGGGGCGGCTGGTGAACCACTCGCGCAACGGCAACCTGTCCACCAAGGCGGTGTGGGTGGACGGCCCGCGGCTGGTGCTGGTGGCGGCGCAGGACATCGCGGCGGGCGAGGAGCTCACCTACGACTACGGCGACCGCTCCAAGGAGTCGCTGCAGCACCACCCCTGGCTCGCGCTCTGACCTGGGTGAGTACTACACCGGACTTATTGTACGGCCTTTTTGGTATGTGGCGCAGAGCCCCGTGGAACGAAGAATAAATCGTAATCATCATCAGCCTGTCCAGTCCAGCCTGTGCAGTCCACTGCTGGACATAGGCCTCTCCAAATGTTCGCCACTCTGATCGGTTTTCGGCTACTCTCATCCAGCTCCTGCCAGCCGTCTTGCACAAATCGTCACTCCACCTGGCCTGAGGGCGTCCTACACTACGTTCTCCGAGGCGCGATCTCCACTTCAGAACTCGTTTACCCCAACTGTTGTCGGCTCTGCGGCTGATATGGCCAGCCCACTGCCACTTCAGCTTGTTAATCCTGTAAGCTATGTCGATAACTTTGGTTCTCTGTCAGATCATATTTAAGTATATATTTGTAATGCCACTGTTGATTCTGATATTCGTAACACAAGTGCTTAAGCCACTTAGCTCGGAGTCAAATCAATGCATAGGATGTAGTCTGATATTTATTTATTAATGATACCTCATAATTAACGGATATAATGTGACCATTATATGTAATGTTACAACTCTTGTTCCTTGTACTGTAACTATCACTGCTGTTGCTGATATACTCTTTTTGTCCACAGGCAGGTCTCCAAAAATCTCAGTTGGACTACTAAGCACTATTTATTAATTTAGTTTTAATAATTATAAAGTTTGTTATGGAAGTTTCTGTTTAAGGTTGGACTACTGTGTATTGTATTGTATTGTTAAGTAGTGAGACAAGTGGCCTAACTCTAGTTTTGATATGTGGACTGGGTGGATTATTGTGGAGATTGGAGTCACAATGAACTGGGACGTACGACAAATTGTTTAGTATTAGTGGAGATGTTTGAAGGTGTATACAACACCATTTTATATCAAAGATGAGAGCTGTTTTCAAATATGAGGCCTTTTAATGGAACTGTTGAAGGTTTTAAATCTTTGAGATACGGTGTCTGTATGAAATTCGTATACGGAGATGGAAGTTATTGTTTGACATGGTAGTTTTATACACATGTATATCGTCGAATTAATCGAACGTTTGAATTTGAAAGGCGTAATTTAAGAATAGGTCTGAGTCTTTTTTTGGGAAATGTTCGACCTGATAAAAGACCTAGATTATATTGTTAATATGGACGATGTAAATGAACTAACATGAGAATGATAAATGTTAATTTGTTATTCCTATGGAACTAGTCTCGCGCGTACCAACTAGCACAATTTTGAGCCACAAAAGACGAAGGCTAAGCCAGAGACGCTGATCACATGGTACAAAGGAAAGTTACACGAGTGTAACATGTTAGGGGCTATCCATAAATACATCAAACAAATTTTTTTTTCAGACTAAACGTGATCTTGTTATCCCCATCCTCGCCTTAATGTGACGTCACATGTCTCACAATGAAAATTCTAAATAGACGTTCGAATTTGGAGCGAGATGAACCGATGACACAAATGTGCCTATTGGTCCATAATAGGTCTGCGACCATTGGTCCGACTTCACTAATGATGTGTAATGGACCAATCAGCATATTTAGGGTGGAGGGCGAATCCTCTGCTTCGCACAAAATCCGATCGTCTATTCGCGTCTATAAATGTGTCACCACAAAGCTTCAACCTCTTCCCCTCTTGTCATAGGATGACACTCTTTGTTGGCTTACACTCGGATGTTAAATATGGATAGCCCCATATAACGACTTAAGCATTGTGTGTCTTGACAGACAGACAATTGAATCGTTAACTAGCGAAGTGATGACCGCTAACTGATGACAACGGTGACGGTAAACCCCGGGGTGATACCGACACGTGTTGTTCTAATCGCTATCCCGGTCACGACACTAACTCGAATACTTATATTTTTATCGTTAGAATATTGTAATGTTATCTAATGAAGAGACGCGAGGTTGTAAGAGTTGCTCACTGCGTGTTGATTCCTGTGCCCTATTCTGATATCAAAAGTTCTCGAAATTCGGTATTTATTAAAATTTAAAAATCCTAAATATGTATTAAATGTGAGATAAGGAATCCGTGCCGTATAATTCATAGAACAATCTGCCCACCGAAATCGAATCGGTCATTAAATTTTTTCGCACGAACTCATTTTATTATACGAATGTATCATTTTAATATTGGGCTGCACATTCTGCCACCGAACAATTTTATTATTACCTCTTTAAGAAATAGTATAGTTAATAATTTCGGTAAACCTCAATTTTAGTTGTAAGTAAATTCATTTAAAATTACTATAGTGGGCATATCGCGTCATGGATACAACGTGAACTTCGAATATAATAAACGTCCGATTGTGAAAGTCGTTTTAAGTGAACCTACATTCATTAATGTTTTAGGTGAAGCCCTAATATAGATCTCCTTGCATTTTCCTCATTGATATTGTACGAGTCCATTCAGACTAATTATAGAAATTATAAGCGTATGTGTGATAGACTGTATTCCCGGAATGATGTGGAGAAGTAATAATATATTGTAGGAAATTAATAAATAAATAATTATGTACGTTGTCGAGTTGTGAGAGTAGATCAGATAGAAATGAACTCTTTGTAGTTAAGTTACGGCTGCTTTTGCGATAGCGGCTTAACGTTGCGACAAAAGCTCGCGCAATTATTGCTATATGCAAAAAAATAACATCAGTAAGTTTATCTGTTGTACCAGCATGATCGGTAATTTAAATTATTTAGATATTACCTGTAAATTGCCACAGCCCGAAAACGTACAACAAATAAAATTTGATACATGTCAAAATTAGGATGAATTTTTATGATTAAGAGATTTTTTATATGTGTCTAAGTTTAATTGATCCTAAGCAAATACTGCTGGTGGAATTAGCCGTGATCACCAAAAGAGTAATTAGTTATTATTAATTTCTAATTGACGTTGTTGATAAGTTGTAGAGGGGCGCAGTCGTTGAATTTATGATTAGGGCTGCGTTCGACCTTAGCCTTAGCTAACACGAACCTTGGGCTACACTGGAACGTCTAATAGGGATGATGACTGCATTAAAAAAACTATAATTCTATTTAGTCCGTCAGTTAGAATTATACAAATATACTAGACACGTATTTTTCGCTTTATCAAATTAACAAAAAATCACAAAAATAAAGAGCATCAAAGTTTTGGAGTGAGGGCTTGCGATTTCACTAATTAGTAAAAAAATTACGAAATCGTGACGTCACGCGCAACTTGAATGCATTGTATCTTCGTCAATGTTTGTTTGACAAATAAATAAAAAATACGTGTTCAATATTTTTTCATAATCTAACTAACGGACTAAACAGAATTTTTTAGTCACCTTGCCTATTAAATTGTGGCAACTATGTGTGCTTTAGTAAACCCATACGTTTGTATTGGTTTGTATCACTCGCGCCTGAGTGTGAATAAATATTTATTATTCGATTTGCTATCTTGTTGTAACTTTACCGCTACCGTGTAATTTCAGTACCCCGTTCGGCTAATCGAATATGCGCCTTAAATTATTGCGTTATAAGGATTTTTATTTATTCTGCCCTCTATGAAGAAAAAAATACGGTTTAAAAGTATTGTCTGACCATTATCATTTTGCTTTGTAGAGCCCACATGTAAAAGACATCTCATAATTAAGTATTTAATGAACATGAAGTATTTATTTTCTTTATTTACTTATTAGTTAAATTATACAAGTTCAATGGCTGCGACCCTTGTTTTAATGGATAGTGTTAAATATTACCAATCGTGCACTTGATTTTTATAAATTAAAAACAGATCGTTTGTCCAAACCTGGCGGGTACGACACTATGCACGGGGCACAGGCTGAATTAATAAGGATTTGTTATATGTTGATATAAACTATAGATATATAGCAATTATGTCCAGATTCATAGTTCTTTTTAGAATAGTTGATTTTATAAATATGTGTCGCATCACATCGCTAATTAAATAATGTGAGGTGAAGCATTTACTTTCAAGTATTTAGGTTGTTTCATTGAATTGAAAATCGATAGAAAACTTAACATGCCATATTTATTGTTTATGCTATGAAAAGGTATTTGTTAATTAATTGGGACATTGCAAAGCTTAAATACATATTGGCGAAGTTGACGAATACTATATCTCTTCGCCAACATATTTTTGTCCGTAAACTTAAAATAGCCTGGGACTGGACTGTTAGAACTCGAATTCGTTAAAAGTTTCGAGTACGATTCAGGATTACTTACCTCATTTTTAATCTGTGTTTCATATTTTCGCCCCGTGCATCGCAGTCGGTACGCATACGCCGGCTCTGTATGACCGATTTGTACGTAATGTACCTTAATGTGGCTGGATTTAGATATCAAATAGTTATTCTATGTATAACTGAAGTGTAGCGTGTAAGTGATCTTATTCTGTTTTAAGAGTTATTCTTACTTGTCAGACTTTTTGTCTGTCGAGGTGCTCCATGTACTATGTTGAATCTACTGATTCTTAATCTTCCTTAATATTATATTGATAGATGAATTGAGGGAAAAACACCAATTTAAAGTTTCCCTTAATTTTAATGTGAATTTCCATTACTTTTTCTAAAATAAAGACACTCGTATCGTTGTTTGTACCATATAAATAAACAAAAAATTAATATAAGTGCGATACTGCAAGTTAAATAAATAATAATCCAGCAACATTAGGCTGTTATTATTACAATAATAAATAAATAGTATTGCTTGAGTAGTTCCTATTCCCTAATAAATACTAACGCCTTGTGTGAATCCTAACCTTCTGTCGGCATCGCTGCTAAAAAGGCTTCTACTTTTATACTTAACTAACATTCAATGTCTAGGGTAAATGTAAAATATAATTATTACAAAATATACTATCCAACTCCTTGAAGCATAGGTTAAATCAAATTAATATATTTCTACGGAATGAATTTTGTTGTACACAAAATTAATACTGGTATGATATTGTATTAACAGTTATTTTGTAGTAATACGATTTATTTCTACTCAGTGATTGATCTTAATATGAAGTTATTTATATGGAGATGTGTTGATAAGAAACGAAGGTATAGTCGAACGGAGTTGTGGTCGCCGTTCAAATATCGAGATGACTGCCATTTTATTTGACTACACCTATTTTTTCACTAAATAGATATGTTCTTCCCAAATAAAATGTAATGTTACTTAATACAAAACAATGTTAATGTTAAAATATAATGTAATCACTCATACATTTATATGGGCCTGGGCTAATGGATGTACGTATTACTCGAATACTCCTCGTTTATTGTTATTTAAAGAGAGAAAAGCTTTATATATATTAGGGTATTATTTCACTTAAAAATTATATATTCGAATAAACTATTCAAATCATGTTTGCCCCAAAACATTTTCACATTGTATTCAGAATGTTGTTATTGATTTTCCATTCACCTGGGCCCACTGATGTCTACATACCGAGTTACCTCGGTAGTAGATGTAAATAAATACAATTTAATGTTGTCATTTTGCACCAATGCCTAGCGGAATATTTTAATTACGTTTAGTTCTTGTTGAATAAAGCAATTTAGTTTTTAAATGAATAAGTTCTGTAATTTGTAATGATGACGCCTCACTGCCGATATCAGTAATGTTCTTTATCATGTGAATGTAAATTGAGGTAATAGTTGTCCGCGATCTAATTTGTATTGCAGAGGCAGGCATACACATTTAATGTCAGTACAAACGTCTTCTTCACGTTGTGTCAATTAATACCGATGGACAGGTATAGAGCACGCCTGTTAAATGGGGTAACCTTTTGCAAAACTGTAAGCAAATTTCGATATAAACAAATTAACTGTTGTAAGTTTTAATTTCTCCTAGAAGGCTCATCAGCAATCGTCTATCGCGATTCAACTTGATGTAATTTGTACCATCTGAAGGCTCGTATAGTATTCATTATACAAGTGTACAATATGCAAGTTGGGACATTGACTTGTAATAAACCAGGTATTCTAAACGGTGTGCTTCTATCTAAATAGACGATATATCGCGTAACTTTACATATAATTAATTTTAAAGCCTGTTTGAACGGTTTGCGTTTGTACAAGGCTTTATAACGGCATCAGTGTAGTCGAGGTAAATTAGTTACTAATGTTTTGTTAAAACCGCTTATTTTCTAGGTGAGCTCTACAATTATTACTTGATGTTCACCCACAACAGACAACGTCCACTCGTTTCCCTAGAGGATATGCGGATAAAGTACAATAAAACCTTCAGTGAAATGTAGATCATAAATACTATTTTTGTAAGTCAGCGTTAATTTTCCCGACAGTTTTATATAACATTTATACCAAAATATCCCTGTTGAATAGTTTTGTGATCGACGATCGATTGGAACTAAGATTGTATGATTGTAATTACAGTATTTGAACGGCTATTTTCCTACATAGCGGTGTTATGAGACTTAATAATTTATTTTGAAACGCGGGCCGCACGCACTGCCCTAGATAAATCCGTAGCGATTGAGTGAAATATAAAAATTGAACTTTGATCCGAATTTTTCATTTGTAATCTTTGACCCACTCGACAAACTGAAACTAACTTTATGAAAAGAGGTTATATATGAGCGACAGAATAATTACTCATAGCTATTTAGTCTGAAAGCAACTTTTTTTTTCTATATTAGATGCTAGCCAACTGGCGACTGTTGTTTACGGTATCATACAGTCGCCAAACTGTCGCTCACCTATAAGCCCAAGAAGTGTAAAATAGTGTCCTATTTATAGCTGATGTTCGTTCACATCTGGCTTAAATTTACCACATAGCATCAGCAAAAACGTGCTTGTAATTACACAACTCAATAAAGGTTGTACATTTCTACAATAAATAAAACTCGATAAGTTTAAATTACAAGTCTCTTTATTATAAATTAATATAGATAGATATACAGTTATTGAAAATGCGTATTAGAGGAAACGATACGAGTTAAGTAAGTGAATTTACGCAATCGTAACGTTATGATGCATCTTGAGATAATATAACTGTGTCTGAGACTCGAGCTCTTGCAGGGAGCGCACCACCGGCGCCATTTGACTCACGTGATCCTGGTAAACAAAACGAGCATCACTTAGATATCAGTATTACACACACTTTGTGATGCTGAAAGTCTAATGTTTTGTACTATGACCCACCAAAAGTGTACTTTAGAAAGGAGCTTGCCGCATGTACTGGTGCGTGACAATAAAGGCTCAAACCCGGGCAAGTACCCACTAATTATTTTTTCATATCTTACACAAATTTACCACCACCAACATTACCGTATATAAATAAACTAGCTGACCCGGCGCACTTCATAACGCCCCGTTCTCGGATTTTAAATAATAAAAAAAAAATTAATTTACCGCGCAACTTTTTTGTTTTTTTCTTTCATAAGACCCTTCACCTGACAATAAAAAAAACAACTGAAAAGAAATTAGCGAAAGCCGTTCTCAAGTTATAGCTTTAGGGGGGACCACCCTTATCACTTAGGGGTATGAAAAATAAATAACCTATTCTCAGACCTACCATGTGTACATATAAAGTTTCATCAAAATCGGTTAAGCAGTTTTAAGGAGTATGGCAACTGACACTGTGACACGATTTTTTTTTTATTTATATAAAGAAGGATGTAACCGTCCGTAAGCCAATTGGTGTGGTTCCTACGCTATGCAGACTGAAAGACCGTCGTCCTTCCCCCATCACGGTAGTTTCATTTAAAATCCAAACTTTACGGTGCTTGAAAACTTCTTACGTTGCATAATAAGGTCTACATCAATGGCAGTAGGGTATCTGCCTACCCCGCCAAACAATTGGCGTGAATAAGACACAATATTACGGCAATACCTGGTAGCCCGTGCCAGCCTGCTTCCTCTTCTCGCCGTAGACGACCTTCCCGTCGAACTCGTTGCACGGCACCTTCATGTCCGGCTCCACTTGTTGGATGGTGATGTTCAGGTGGTCCTCAATGTCCGCCAGGTACTAAACAAACGAACATGTATCTATGTATACGGAAATACACTAAGTAGTCCCTTACGCCCATTGGTGCAAATCTAAATCTACTCTTACTATATTTAAATTAGATATTATTTTATGATTTCCACATAAGAATGTAAAAAAATCTTCTATTTGAAGCAAGCCCAATCAGAAATTTAAGAAAAGATTTAATTTTATTAACCGCCGTAAGTAAGAAGTACATATTATGTACTTGTAAATGGTAAATATCTATATGATTACAGAAGCGCGCAGTACGTGTTTAGAAATTGCAGAGATAAATGTAAGATCTCATCGAATTAATATATCACCTGCGGCTCGTTGTACCACATGCAGCAGCCCTTGGGGCGGTCGTCGATGAGGTTCGTGTTCCAGCAGTTGCGGCCGCGCGACGAGCACCACTCGCCGTGGTACCACACCTGCACACGACACCGAATAAGCAACACGCTCCCTTCAAGTTTAAACACAAGATATTTGCAGATTTTAAAATTATGTACGAAAGCAAATTCTTAAATAGCCAATGGAGGACTAGCTGAGCGTGAATTCCCCCGATCTAAAATTATTTTAAAATTTGCTTCGTGAGGCAGTTTGTTGGACAAGTGTAGGCACTAGGAGTGTTGATAAGGGCAGTAGCTAGGAAGGGGGTGCGGTAGGGGCCCCATATTAATAGATACCATTGATAACGCTATCAAACAATTTTTTTTTCTTTGATATAATTGATTTGATTGGATCCAGATCAAAATGTTGTGTAAATATAATTACCTTCTCAGGCACAGAAGACACGAGGCTGATGGCGAGCCCCATGCGCTCGGCGCGCCCGACGCGCCCGATGCGGTGCACGTAGTTCGACTTCTCGTCCGGCAGAGTGATGTTGATCACTGTCAAAAATCATTAAGCATAAAGATCATTCGGATCATCTAATTTTACATGACCAATAATTTGATCGCTCAACTCACTGAACGGCAAGCCGGATATGTCGATGCCTCTCGCAGCGACGTCGGTGCAGATGAGGAACTTGACCTGGGCCTGCTTGAACGCCTCGAGGTTGGCCTTGCGCTCGGCCGGCTTGCGGTCGCCGTGCAGGCACACGCACGTCAGCTCCTTGCCGTACGACTTCAGGTAGCGCTCCAGGTTGTCGCAGTCGAGTTTTGTGCGACAGAAGATGATGGCTCTGCAGGGACATTTATTACTCTATATTATATAATATAGGCGACAGGCTGAGATCTGACAGGCCATCGTAAACGTCACATCGATAACCCAAGGAATGGAAAATTTTTCTTATTAAGATTAATCAGTACTCAATAATTGATTGCTCTATAATGAATACATAATATTACACACTGTTATAAAATTACAAATAGTCAAGAATGTAAAATTTGCATTAAAGATTAACTTTATATGAGCAAAAACCCCCTTGTTTTTTTTTATGGCTGTTCTTTCGTGCCTAGCGCCCCGGGTATCCGCCCCAATAGCTTACCCCTAAAGCTCGACATTACAAACAATGGTAGGCGCTGGGATTCCCCAATAATTCGCCTCCCTCCGATACTGTAAATTTAAACGAAACACAATTTTCCAAAACCAATGTATCCTCCGCCTGGTTCTATGATCAAAAATATATGTACATATTTGAATCATGTCAAGGATCGATTAAGAATCAATAAATTCCTCCCACATACCGGTCCATCTTGTGCTCCCTGATGGCGCGCAGGCAGTACTCGCCCTTGAGGATCTTGACCGCCTCCGACAGCGTCTCGGGCGTGGTGTTGCCGCTGCGGATGTTGTCCTTGGCGTGCACGCCGTCGGTCTGCACGTGTCTGGGTTGCGAGTTAGCGAATTATTGTCAATCATGGACATCAAAGGCACGATTAAACATCAATCATACATACCGTACCGGACATAGAGGACATGATTGACAAAAACATTAATTTATGATATCTTTGTTGGTGCAATGCAAGGAGTGCTAATTAGATCCTCAAACCCCGTAACAAAAACTCATTGATGACTGCAAGTTGTAAAATGTGTGATGTGTATTTTACACAAAAACAAGCAAGAGTAAAAAATCTGGAGGATTTAAAAAAAAAAAAAAAAATGTACATATCACATAAATATGGTAAAATTAATTTATATTAATTAAATGTAATTCTTCCTAGCTATTTAGAAAAAATCTTACTTGCGCAACGTCTCCCACTGGCGATCTTTCTGCGGGTCGACCAGGGTCACCACATGGTGCACAGTCTCCGGGACCGAATCTTCACCCTTCAAATCTACCCATGTTGGGAAATGCATCAGCTTTTCCTATAATAAAAATATGAAAGGAAAATGTGAAAATAGTACTTCGAATTCATTTCACAAACAGACTAACTCTTTTCTTCGTAAGCACTAAATCGTAATTCAATTATTAAATGATGGAAGTCAGTCCAAATAAAAAGGAAATCACTATCTATCTTTTCCAAATAATGAGTACTCACAGCCATTTTCTTCACTTCAAACGCGTGCAGCGTCGCAGAACACACGACCATCTGCAGCCGACGCCCGTCAGAAGTAATTTTAGGTATTTGACGATGGAGCCGCTCGATCAGCTCCCCGTAGCCGGCCTTCAGCAGCCCGTCGGCCTCGTCCAGCACGAAGAAACGGCAATGCGTCAGGGCCAAGTAGCCTGGCGAAAACATAATGTTTATAAACATACAGCCCACAAACTAACTTAAAAGCATCACATTAACTTAAAAGCATCTCATAAATATAAGGATATTTAACTGATTTTGTGAGGGTGTGGGTATAGGGCACACACAGGGAATGTGTTAGTAGAAAAAAATAAGACATTGTAATTGCATTGCAGCATACATACATAACATCACGCCCATAATCCCCAAAGGGGTAGGCAGTGTCAAAGGGACAGCAGGGACACATATATACATGATGGGTGGATTTACATTACCATATAATTTGTGGTGAAATAGTGAAAAATATGTCATAAAGTTATTTCATTGTAGCAAAGTTTTTAAGGAATGTTGAACTTATTCATTATAAAAATACAATACAAAATGGCCTATGTAAATTTCTCACCTCCTTGAATTAAATCCTCGAGTCGGCCCGGGGTGCCGACGACAATATCGACTCCAGCATTCAGCTGACTAATTTGGTCCTTAACATTGATTCCACCCACCACCAGCAGCTCACGCACTTTGGGGTTTTCAAGGTATTTCTTGAACTTTGTAATCTGAGTGCAGGTCTGCTCGGCTAACTCACGTGACGGCTAAAAAACAAAAAAAAAAAAATTGTATGCAAAGTATGCAAACATTCTAAATGTGGTTTCCAGGTGCAGTCTTGACTAAGAAATTTCTTATGAATTTTAACACTATACTGTACTGCCCCAATTTTAAAACAAACCTGATACATAGAACAATATTGTAGTACAAAAGCAAAGGCGAAAAATAATATTGTACAAATAAAAAAAAAATTTTTTTTACATTTAACATAAAAAGTCTATGAATACTCTGACTGTCAATTCTTTAATACTTAAATGTGCCAACTAGTGACGGACTACTAAAGGTGAACCGGGGGCGGAAGGGGCCGTCTGCCCCGGGCCTCTGGTCCTGGGGGCCTCATATTATTTCTAAGTTCCTGTAACCATTCTATATCGAACAGTGGGAACCCCCTCCCCAAATTTCGGGCAAGCAACACTACTTGTATCCCTACTAGGGACCTCGTGACAGCTCTTTGCCACTGCAGGCCTAAAACAGGCTTAGTCTGCCACTAGTGCCAACAATGCTTTCTTAGTATAAAAAAAAATATTAAATACCTCAATAATAATGGCCTGTGGAGCGTTGTTGACTGGCTTGCTATCTGCGACAGCTCCGGCTTGCACAACATTGTGTTTAACCACATCTTTGGGAGCTTGGCAAACAGCTACATAATCCTTAGGTGGAGGGTACTAAAACAAAATGAATTATATATTGGTTATTATATTCACATTAGTATTTACTTACAGAAAATTATTTACTTAAATATTATAAATAGAACAAAGTATGAATTGCTAAGTCAAGTACAAAATTTATGCCTAGACTTAATCCATTATTAATTAAAATTTTAGACAAAAATTTATTCTAGTAATTGAGAACATAAGTATAGACAAAAATATTTTTGTATTTTTTTTTTACCACAAATAAATTTGGGTTACCTTAAAAGGAGTAGCACCGAAGTTGAAACTCATCTCAGCATTTTTTAGTACAACCGCTGGGAAGTAGCAGTCTGATTTGCGCGACGGATCCAATTTGAATGCCACACCCAAATCTTCACCATTTTTTGTATAGCGAATTTCTCCATTGTTTAAACTCAGCAGGCAGCCTGTTACAAATGTTGCATGAGAATGTATTATTTAAACAAGGGTTAGATTATTTAAACAAGGAAGGTATGAAAGTTACTTATTTATTATATTATCTATAAAATGTATCAATCTCTATACATTTTTCAAATATGTTTCTCATTTTAACTTAAATTAAAAATCTATCCTTATACTTTGAATCTAAGATAATCACAGCTTGTGACCCTTGAATCTATTTTATACAAATCAAAATTGTATACTAAAAACTACTATCTTCTAAAATTATAGTATGTTAACTCAATTTATTAAATAAACAAGTAGAAATTTAGTATAAAACAAATATTACCAATGACATCATTTTTCCCATAAGCCGATCCATAATCATCAAACTGCTTGGCATTTGACTTTTTGCCTGTGCCACCAAAGCCAAAGCCCAATCTGTCAGTTCCGAGGTCCAGCCTAGCCTAAAAAATTAACAAAGTCAATTATATGATAGAAAAATCTATAAACTCAAATATAATATTGTTAATAAACAATAAAATATAATATTGTTTTTGATTTAGAAACTAATTTGATTTAATAAGTCAATTAAAAAAGTAAACTAAATTTATTACATTTATTGCACCATAATAAATGTCCAAAGTTGCAAGTTTATGACCAGTTTAGGAGTTTAATAAACTAAAGGCTGGCCTAAACTACCAACTTGTTTTGCGATTTTAACAACAAATAAACAGCTTACCGCTTGTGTGGACCAGCCCACACGACACAAGCCCTCGTCAGTTACAATAGCTTCGTAGTAATAGTTCCCCTTAGTGTGGACGCCCTTGGTGGCCCTGCAGCCGTGCCAGCCCTGCTGGTCGCGCGACTGGCAGCGCAGCCCGTCCGGCGTCACCGCCAACGCATCAGTGCGGTCGAAGAACGACATCGTCCACTCAGACGAAGTCTGTGCTAAAACTTTACTAGTCTTCCCTTCTTGAATATCCTTCAACGTCTCCCACACGATCTGAAGGATGGGCAAGCAGAAGGCTCCCGTCTTGCCACTCCCGGTCTCCGCTGCCATGAGCACATCGCCACCACCAAGGATGAGCGGAATGGCTTCAGCTTGCACGTCGGTAGGAAGAGTCCAGTCCATTTCATCTATGGCTTTTCCTAGTTCAGAAAGAACTCCGAACTCTTCAAACGCCGTCATTTTTATTGATATTACTTAGAACTGCACAAATTACAATAGCAATCAATATTTAACTTAGTAAATCAGAAAACTGCACCAGCTGCCTGCCGCTACCGGTGACATTTCATTTGACAATTCTGTCTGAAAGTAAAGTAAACTGTTTGACACTGACACTTTTTTATCGTAGATAAATTGACGTAAAAAATATTCGCACTACAGTTGCCTCGAAGAAATATTAAAGTCACAATGTCAGTTTTGGGAATTTTATTTTGATTTCTTGATTTAGCTGCTTGTCATAAAAAAAAAAGATGTTGACGGCCAGCTGTTTTTGACAGTATAAAAAAATTACATTACTCGTCTGTGTAAAAAAATAATACATAACCTAAAAATCGCTTGTTTGTTTCTACTAAAAAAGATATGGATAAAAAATGTTGATTGGTTTTATAAGATAATAATTGAATTAAGAAGAAACATGGAATTAGAATTATTACAAGGTTCGAAATCGGAAAGCTCCAAAAAACTATCTACTATCGGGAAGACTCTAATTTACACTACAGGAGGTCTAGCATTGGGAGTTAGTATTGTTTGTATACCGTTCGTGTCTCCTGCTCTGAGGAGAGTTTGTTTGCCGTATGTGCCTGCTACCACCGAACAATTATCTGGAGTCGCCAAGGCGCTAGCTAACCGCAGTGGAAAACTGCTGGATGTAGGATCGGGTGATGGTAGAATTGTGTTCACTGCCGCTAAATTAGGCTTCAAAGCCGACGGTGTAGAACTCAATCCTTGGTTAGTCTATTACTCAAGAGTAGCTGCAGTATTGAATCCTCTTTATCGCGAAGCTAAGTTTTATAGACGCGATCTGTGGTCTTTTGATCTAAAGCCCTATGACAACATAGTGATCTTTGGTGTGGAACAGATGATGACTGAATTTGAAAATAAATTACTGCAAGAAGCAAATAAGGGTACTGTTGTAGTGGCATGTAGATTTCCTCTACCTAACATGATCCCAGTTGAAACTATTGGTCATGGAGTAGATACAGTGTGGAAGTATGTAATAAACAGATAATGCTTATAATAATAATAATAATATTTAATTTCCTTAGAAAATAAAGTAGTATTTACAATATACTTGAGTTTATTTCAAAACCTGCCACTTCTCTTCCGGCCTGTGTACTTGGTGTCAGGTTTGGTTTCCTTGCCTTGTTTCCTTCTCCTTTCCTTCTTCTCCAAGAGCCAAGCTCTTGTGTTCTTGAGGGGCTTCCCACGAGCACCTTTACAGGCTTCTCGTCTTGCGTATTTTACTTGAAGACTGTTGTCAGTTTCATCAGTACCTAGAAAATGAAATGATATTTAAGTGGAATTTTGCTTCATATTTCTTTGCCAACTTTTGTAGTTGTGATTGTAATAGTTTGTGAAAATGTGATTGAGAAATTGTCTTATAATTTATTAAGTTAAAATGAAATTGCATTATATAAATAAATAACATTAAGTACTTTTAAAAATTACCTAAAGCTTTTGGTAAGGGTCCAGAGCCGCCAGTCATAAGAACCAAGAAAAACTTTTTTGCCTTCGCCGAGTTGGGATAGTCTATGACTACACCTCCATAAAAACCTGCTTTCATGGCCTGAGATGTCAGCAGTTCCAACTGACTCTCATTCTCAGGATAGAATTGAAAGACAGCTCGGGCTGACCTAGACTGAAAAGAGTTATAAATGAATAATTCATTGTGTATATCACATGCACAAGTACAGCCTAGGGCTTATAGTATTTATTTGTAAGAATATTTGTACAAATGTGGGTTTTGAAAAATGATAATGCAAATGTTTATTTTGTAACAAGCAAATATAAATACAACATATTTTACTAAAATTATTCTCCCAAAAGCAATTTTGTTACTTAAGTGAAGATTGTGAAATAAAAATACATTCATCAATTGAATAACAAGTTCTCACCAAAGAAGCATACAATGAACTAAAGAAGTTATAAAGTCTCTTGACAGGTTTATGAGATTTCTTGTCTGCATTGAAGAGCCACTGTAGGGCAGACACTGATATGGCGCCGTCAAAGCAACCAGCTCTGAAAGGCACACCTTCTCCCATATCAGCCAAGACTAGATCACCTTCAGTTTCTCTTTCTAAGGCTACATCTGTAAATCAATAAAATATTATAATAATGAACAAGAATGTTAGCTGTTAAACTTAAGTTATAAAAGGACTTAATCCTTATCAGAATAAGAGAGAAATTTGTAATTTAAACTTTTAGTGCATACCATAATATATTAAGATGGCTTATTGTTTAAAAACAAAATAATATATGCCTATACCGCTAGGGAAGTAGCCTGAAAATAAGTTAGTTATGGGTATATGTATAAGTACAGTTTTATATTTACCAAGCATATCAGAAGAGATGTCCAGACCAATCCACATATGGCCACTTTCCTCAAGTACAGAGCCTGATAAACCTGAACCACATCCAATGTCCAATAATAAACATGACGAATCTTCAGGAAGCAATAGGAGTTCCAAGCATCTTTCTGTCATTTGAGCCTGAATATCTATTATTCGCGAACTGAAATCGAGAAATTTCATTTTTTTTATCAATAAGAAAAGTGTGAAGTATCTCCATAAAACATGGTTAATGAAGACTATAATAATAAAACTTACTTTTGTGTATACTTTCTGGCCTCTTCAGCATTGTAAAACTAGAAAAAGTAATAAATATACCATTGTTATTGTTTATAAATATACAATCTTAAAAATGTAGAAATTCAAAAAGTTATGATACTGACAATTTCAGGAGGCGCCAAGTGTTCCGGTCTTTTCGACATTTTTATAATTGGGATATTCTATGCTGTTTCACATGAAATTAATCAAAAATCAAGTAAAATGTAATAACACGAGTCCTAACCTAGAACGTCCAAAAATAAATTAAAAGACAGCTGTCTACAGTATTATTCTACCGGACGTAGCACTACACAGAGTACAAAGAATAGAAAACGGCTGCATAGCCATACCATAGTAACAAGCAGCCACATCTCTATGCACAGACCAGGAATTAAAAAGAAACTTGCATGTCAGAATAGAATGACAGCGCGGGAGTAATACCGAATTTATTTTTACTGCCTCTTATTATTTATTCATCTATTATATCGTACTCACTTTAATCTATTTATAAATTGTAAATATTAAATATGGCTAAATCGTTAAGTCTCAAAAAGGTATTGTTTTAATTAATATTGCATGCCTGTGATGTGAATTCTGCTTCATGAAATATAATTAATTTTGTATTTTTAAACTTTGGCATTGATAAATAATATCTTTTATTTAGGGACAAAGCTCCGGCCCACCAAAGAATCAGAAGCCTATTACACAATTCTTTAAAAATGCGAGTAATAGTTCGAGTCAATCTGGGCAGAATAATACAGCAAAAACTCAGCAGCCAAAGAGTAGTGAAAATTTTACTAACAAGAGAAAAGCTTCTTCACCGCTTCAGGGCCAATTATTAGATAAAAATGATGCGAGCTTAGGTAGTGGGTTGTCTAATAAAAATAATAAATTTGCTGACAAAACTGTTTGTGTTAAAAAAATTAAACTTGAAGAAGATATTGAAAAGAAAGATATGCCAAACAATGAGATGAAGTCACCAGAGAAAGAAAATAAAAATTATGTGGGTGCAAAAGTTAATATGGGGACCATTGATGATAAAATTAGTAGAAGTCCATTAAGTTCAAAGACAATAGAAAACGAAAGTGAACTTAAGGGTAATATAAATGGTAATGAAACATGCCATGAACTATCACCTAAAAAAATTATATTAGAAAATAAATTTAATTCTCCAAATAAATCTTTAAACTCTAGTCCTAATAGAAAGAATAGAACACCAAAAAAGAGCCCCCTAACAGGTAAGTTAAGAATAACAACTTATCTAATTACTTAGTGTAAATAATATAACACTTTTCTATCAAATGTCTGTATTTTATAAATATCGGTACATATGAACAACAATAAGATCTAACTTCAGTGTAAAAGCTTAATTTTTCAAGTAGACATACAAACAACATCACACCTGTTCATCCATACCATATTATTGTATTTTATATAAAATGAATATAAAAATGAATTGCTGAAAGTGTTGCTAAGCGTAAATCTCCTAAACAGCTGAACCAATTTTCGCAAATTCTTTTTTAGTTGTGTTTGATATAATTAGATGAAGGTTCTTAGGAATGCAAAAAAAAAGTTGAACAGAAAATAAAAATGGGTATTGAAAATCTGAGAACGGGGCGTTACAAAGTATGCCGTGTCAGCTAGTTACTAACATATATTTGTATGAAATAATTGCACTACAAGATTAAAATGTCATTAGATTAAGTATATAATTAAGTTACTGCATTCTTTTGAGCAGAACTCCGTCGCTCCCCAAGGATAGCTAAATTACTTACTCCAGAGAAGAAACCAAATTCATCACCATCCAAAAACAATCTAGCAGTGAAATCATTGGATTTTGACCATCACATTGGAGTGGAGGACGATTTTGGTGATGAGTGGGAGCTTAATGACTTTGAGGAGGTAAGATTATTATGATATGTTACATATGGTCTAGCCAGGGATTGTCAAAGATATATAATAATTCTTTTTTCTTGGCTAGACCATAACCTAAATGAAATCTGGATTCAAGAGTTACAATACTTTGTAAATGTGAAATAACTTATGAATACACTTTCCCATATATGGAACTTAATGGAAATATACAATAAAAATTATTGTGTGCATTTTATATAAATACATATTGTAAATAATTTTATAGGATGCAAAAGAGGACTTGCATCTTGTAAATGTGATATATAACTTATTAAACCACTTTCTACCTATATGGGCTATGATGAATATTTACAGGATGTTAAAGAAGACTTGGACCTTAATGTGATGCAAAGGTGTGAAGTCATCAATGTTGTTCGACATCCTACACAAATAGAGCTGAAGTTGAAAAATGCCAATAATAATAGGGGTACTTGCTTTATTGAGGGCTTTTGGTGAGTATTTATAACTTTTGTTTTTAATATGTGTTGCTACATTTATTATGAAGTAGATTATCAATGTGTGAGTAATAGCCCTTGTATCATAAGCGCCTCTAGGCTTCAATTAGCACATTGTGTGAATGCCACATTGATATTTAAAATTATTTCATTCATATAATTATTAGGTGCTAATTGACAGTATCTCCAAAGACATTGTAGAATAGATTTTACTAGTTAAAATTTCAGGCTAGACACTCCACTGTGTCCTGGTGAGATTGTAAGCGTCCTTGCTCCTCCCGATTCATCGGGCAAGTCCATCGTAAGCAATACGTCAGGGCTGCTTGTTCTGAGGCCTGACCATCTGTTGTCGTCTACGAGCGTGGTAGCTGGCGTGTTCTGCAAGCGCAAGGCTGTGTTGCAGGAACGATGGAGAGGGATAGACTCTGCTAATACAGCTGTAAGTACTATTCTAATTATCTACTGATATAACAGTGTGTCTACTTTTAGAGTACCATGATTTTGTATTGTCATATAGAGTGCGCGCCCTTACGTAGCTATTTATTTCTATGTTTAGGGTTTTTGAGAGTAAGATTGCTGTAAAAGACTATCACTGCAGATTGCTTAATCAAACTGTTTATATTCTGTATATTCAACTATTACCAATTATTTTCTTGTTTATTTTGTATAATAAAGTTACTTTACTTGTTTTTTAACACATGTTTCAGATGACAATCGGTACATTAATCCACGAATTAGTTCAGAAAGTGCTCACGCAAAATATAACTGCTCTAAAGGAAATAAGCAAAGAAGCAGAGAGGATTATTAAGGAATCTATTCAAATGCTTTTTGATGTGGGTTTAAGTGAAGATGAAGTTAGAACTAACATGCAAGCATATATATCGCCTCTTGCTGAATTCATGCAAACATATGTTGCTAAGAAGCCTTCATCATCAGATTTTAAAGTATTATATACATATATTAATTATGCTATTTTTTTTTTTTTTTTATTGTTATCCGGCTTGAAGGATCAACTTATTCAATTTAATTTTAGAATGACCAAAAGGGTAAATGGCAGGGGCATGTGAATAAAATATTGGATATAGAAGAAAACTTGTGCTGCCCTCAACTTGGTCTCAAGGGTAAAATAGATGCGACATTGGAAGTCACTATACACGACAGGAAAGGTAATGTAATTATTCTTATTATAATTTATTTATCTAATAATGTTGCTGAACTATAAGAGATAAATACCTACTACTACACAACATGTAAGTCAATCGTGCACATCATGTGTATATCTTGCTAATTAATATTATAAACGCAAAAGTTTGTATGGATGTATGTGTGGATCTTCGTTATCCATTAACGCAATAACGACCAAATGGACTTCAATAAAACTAACATTAATATGGGTCATACATCCAAATAACATAGAAGCCGCGGGCAGAAGCTAGTATAGTATATCCAATATTATATAATTCTTGACGTAAACTCACGCAAATGGTTCTTAACATGCAGGCAACAAGACCGAGACAGTGCCTCTCGAGCTGAAGAGCGGCAAGGCGTCGATGTCGGCGGAGCACCGCGGGCAGCTGGTGCTGTACGGCATGATGCTGGCGCTGCAGCGCGCGCGCGACCCGGCGCGAGCGCACCAGCGCGCCCTGCTGCTCTACTTGAAGTGAGGCGCGACAGCCCCTAGTCCTAGGTGGCTTTACGACCGATAACTAATCAGACTTGCAGATTTCCCAAACAACAATTTTATAGCCGGTGGTATAAATATACCGTTTGAGGCCTGTGGAAAATTCAAGGTTCTCGCTCATAACAGAATTTGATTTCATTGCTAGACCATAGGGGTATCCTCCGTGCTAACGTGCTGCCAGGGGCCGTGACTTAGTCACTGCTGCCATCCTATAGTTATGCTACTGCTCTAGAGATCGATCATATGGAATCGGGCTTGTGATTACGCAATCAAACATTTTAAATATCCAGAGGGATTTGAGTCATAACTCCTCGCATGTGAGGCGCATTTGATGGCAGTAGCGCAACTATATCGTTTCAGACTAATAACAATGCATCGCTTGGGGTCCATCACCAATGACAGTTTTCGTATTCGATTTCAATAATGGAGCATAGGGGGGTCCTTACGTACCCGTGGGCCGCCGAGGAGCCCGAGTTGTGTCCACTACTGCACCTCCAATCATGTCACCCTATAGTTACGTTTCTGTATGTATATCAACCCTTGAACTGCCACCGCAGAAAGAATGACGAACTGTTACTAATGGCACACTGGGTGTTTTAGAGACCGCGTGGAGCTGCGCGAGGTGTCGTGCGGGCACCCCGAGCGGCGCGACTTGCTGCTGCTGCGCAACCAGCTCGCTTGCCACCTCGCCCGCGGACCCGACGACGTCGACCCAGGTATACAGTGTTCTTTCGTAGAGTGTAGCAAACATTAGTTAGATATATTGCTTCATGATGGTTTGGGACTCAAATGACTATGAATAGCGGTGGTAGCTCAATGGTAAGGACACGCGCCTCTTAACCGAGGAGTGCGGGTTCAAACCCGGGCACGTACCTCTGGATTTTTCAAGTCTATGTACGTATTTATACCACTAGCTCGACGGTGAAGGGAAACATCGTGATGAAACCTGCAAATTCAAACAACTTTGAATTTGTAACCATGATCCAAAAATTGTCTGGTTCCCCTATCTTAGGGTTACGAAGGTCAGATCGGCAGTCGCTTCAATGTAATTACCAGAATCGCTAAATCCTGGATCATGGTCTAAGCGGACCCCGTCTAAGTACGGGACATAACGCTAGGAAGATGATGATGGTTTGGGACTCAAAAATAATGTACCAACTATGTTATCTATTAGTAGATTTTTTTAATTAATGATATTTCCGCCCCTTAGTAACCAATAATTGTGGCGGCAAGACCTTAATTTGCAGATGTGCCAACTAGGGAACCTTTTCAGAAAACATTTTAGGACCTTAATAAAAAAACGTACACGCACATGTAAAATCTCCATAGTCTGACCATGATTTTGGGTAATTGTATACATATTTATTTTTTCAGAGCAAATAGCTGACATAGAAGATGCATCTCTATTATTACAGCAGAGGCTGCCGGAACCGATACACCGCGAGAATGTGTGCTCCAAATGCCCATACCTCACGCTCTGTTCCTTACATTTGTGGTAATTGCTTTATTATAAATGTTGACATATTTTTTGTTGTTGTGAGCAAATATTACGTGGGTTGAATTACAATACACTTGTTATATTTGTGGTTATTAGTATGCTGGAATTTTTATATAGACAAAAGTCATCGCTTCTTAAACTGATTGAACCATTTTCTCCCCCAAAAAAAATTGAGTTGGGTGAGACAGAAATTAGTGAAAAAGATAAGTGGCTAGCTCGTCGCCATGTAATCTCAAACCCAAAACCCAATACACTGTTGAAAAATAATACTAGAAATAGCATCCAGCTACATGTGCATAGTTATTTGCATTCCAATGAATACTTCGAATTTAATGATGATATTCTTTTATATTACTTTAGGCATACTGACGGCCCTTCAGTATCCGAAGACCATCCACTATCGAAGCTACAAAGGCAGGCTCTGGGGCATCTTTCACCCGCCCACATTAAGTACTTCCTGCACTGGACTGCACTGCTGAAGGCCGAGGAGCGAGTCCAGTTGGTCACTTCGCCCCTTCACTCGCTGTGGACAGATACCTCAGAGAAAAGGTATGGGATATTTGTAGACGACTGAACTGAAATAACAACGTTTATCAGTTTTTTTTCTAGTACTTATAGCTTTGTCCGCGGCTACGTCTACGAGGACTGCAGTGTGCTACAGAAACCCTAAAAAAGTAGCCTATGTCCTTATTCAAAGTTCAATGTTTTCGGGTACCGAATTTCATCGCTACCGGTTTAGAGCTTAAGCCTTGAAAACGTAACAGATAAACAGAGTTATATTATTTATATTATTACATACATACGTACTATCATATATCACCGCATTCCCCAAAGGGGTAGGCAGAGTCAAATGGGGCAGTTAACCACATAAAGACAAAAAAAAAATGGGGCTGGGTTAATGGAAATTTATTTTATTAGTAAGGATTTATAATAGTTTCAATCAACATATATTACAGGGAAAAGCGTGGTACCTGTGCTGCTAATCTTCACTTGAAGTCTGTTGAGGGATCTGATTCAAGGTACCTCCATGTGTTTCAACGACGAAAAGTTGAAGGTAAGGCATTATCTTGATGATGGGCTTCTTCTACTTTAGATCAAACGGCCTGAAGTTAAAGCGTGGCTACAAAACGAAAGGCCGCAAATTCGATTCCCGCTAGGGGTAAATATGTCTGTGATGAATACAGAAGGCCGCAAATTCGAGTCCCGCTGGGAGCAAATGTGTCTGTGATGAATACAGTTATGTGAAGGTACTTAAGTCATGGTGTTGGTAAATATTTTTAAATATCTATCCATTGTGTAATGTCCATAGCACATACCTGATTTGAAGTTAGAAATCGGTGTGTCAGTGTGAACAATTTATTTATAGTGTTCTATACCTACTAAGATTATATGTACTTATCTTTGAATGTTAGCCTATTTATTGCTATGGAAATGTGTATTCCTCGGCTACATGGAACGTAAAGTAATTAACTGTATAAATTGTTATTTTTAGGTGGTCATAAGAATATCCATTCGAGAGGGCCTCAAGAGGGCGAGTTCTCAATAGTGAGCATAGACAACAGGCCGTGGATCGCTGCTGGAGCCGTAATTTGTGCCAATGAGAATGAAATACACATGCTGTTGGAGAGGTATCGACAACTGTGTCACTTAATTGCTATTAGTTCTTTGTCTATGTAGAAATAATATAAAAAAAACTAAACTAGCTGTCTAGGTAAATGGAGAATTGTGAAATTTCTTCAACATTAGTTAATTAGATTCGTTTTTTCAACAGTAAATAATTTACTTATACATATAGGTAAACTAAAGTGGCCCTTCATTTCATAGAGAATGCACTTGTGTTTGCGCACACATTTGTGCACTATAATATCTTCTGCGCAGATGGCTAATCGTCGTTAAGATTTGCTGCCGTGACCGATATCGATTAGGAGGACATTATTACTTACTCTCTTACGCGGACAAATGAAAGAAGACATTCTTTTATAAAATTAACCATAGATTTTTTGTACATAAGCCGGATATCTATATATTATGGATATTTTCAGAGATCTCAGCCGGCGCCTGCCTAAATCTACCAAGTTTCACATAGACACTTACGAGTCATACGCGACCACGGTGCAGAATTTAACTAACCTAGGAGTTCTCATGGAGGACAGCGAGCGGGCTCAAAGACTTCGCAGGTAGGCGATTTTCAGTCACATTATATTTTACTAGTAGCGCCCGTAGTGTAGTTCCCGATAAAATATAGCCTATGTTACTCGCTGATAAAGTAGCTTTCCATTGGTGAAAAAAATTTTCAACTTTAAAAAGTGATGATGACTGTTAGGATTGGAACGACAAAATATATATGCAGCATTAAAAAAGACTATTATTGAAAAAAAATATGACTAATATGATGCGATGAAAAATTAACAGTGATCAACCTAGAATTACCCCAGGCGGGTGGGGATAGACCTTTGTGTTGAACCCCTGAAATAACGTAATAATCAGCAAACACATGATTGCGTCCGTTCCAGCGTGATAATAGACAAGGAGCCGCCGGAGTTCGAGAGCAAGCTGCCGCGCGAGGTGGGCCGGCTGGGCAGCAGGCTCATGCGCGCGCTCAACGTCGAGCAGCAGCGCGCCGTGCTGCGCGCGCTGGCGGCGCGGCGCCTGGCGCTGCTGCGCGGCCTGCCCGGCACCGGTGCGTATAGACAAGGAGCCGCCAGAGGTCGAGAGCAAGCTGCCGCGCGAGGTGGGCCGGCTGGGCAGCAGGCTCATGCGCGCGCTCAACGTCGAGCAGCAGCGCGCCGTGCTGCGCGCGCTGGCGGCGCGGCGCCTGGCGCTGCTGCGCGGCCTGCCCGGCACCGGTGCGTATAGACAAGGAGCCGCCAGAGGTCGAGAGCAAGCTGCCGCGCGAGGTGGGCCGGCTGGGCAGCAGGCTCATGCGCGCGCTCAACGTCGAGCAGCAGCGCGCCGTGCTGCGCGCGCTGGCGGCGCGGCGCCTGGCGCTGCTGCGCGGCCTGCCCGGCACCGGTGCGTATAGACAAGGAGCCGCCAGAGGTCGAGAGCAAGCTGCCGCGCGAGGTGGGCCGGCTGGGCAGCAGGCTCATGCGCGCGCTCAACGTCGAGCAGCAGCGCGCCGTGCTGCGCGCGCTGGCGGCGCGGCGCCTGGCGCTGCTGCGCGGCCTGCCCGGCACCGGTGCGTATAGACAAGGAGCCGCCAGAGGTCGAGAGCAAGCTGCCGCGCGAGGTGGGCCGGCTGGGCAGCAGGCTCATGCGCGCGCTCAACGTCGAGCAGCAGCGCGCCGTGCTGCGCGCGCTGGCGGCGCGGCGCCTGGCGCTGCTGCGCGGCCTGCCCGGCACCGGTGCGTATAGACAAGGAGCCGCCAGAGGTCGAGAGCAAGCTGCCGCGCGAGGTGGGCCGGCTGGGCAGCAGGCTCATGCGCGCGCTCAACGTCGAGCAGCAGCGCGCCGTGCTGCGCGCGCTGGCGGCGCGGCGCCTGGCGCTGCTGCGCGGCCTGCCCGGCACCGGTGCGTATAGACAAGGAGCCGCCAGAGGTCGAGAGCAAGCTGCCGCGCGAGGTGGGCCGGCTGGGCAGCAGGCTCATGCGCGCGCTCAACGTCGAGCAGCAGCGCGCCGTGCTGCGCGCGCTGGCGGCGCGGCGCCTGGCGCTGCTGCGCGGCCTGCCCGGCACCGGTGCGTATAGACAAGGAGCCGCCAGAGGTCGAGAGCAAGCTGCCGCGCGAGGTGGGCCGGCTGGGCAGCAGGCTCATGCGCGCGCTCAACGTCGAGCAGCAGCGCGCCGTGCTGCGCGCGCTGGCGGCGCGGCGCCTGGCGCTGCTGCGCGGCCTGCCCGGCACCGGTGCGTATAGACAAGGAGCCGCCAGAGGTCGAGAGCAAGCTGCCGCGCGAGGTGGGCCGGCTGGGCAGCAGGCTCATGCGCGCGCTCAACGTCGAGCAGCAGCGCGCCGTGCTGCGCGCGCTGGCGGCGCGGCGCCTGGCGCTGCTGCGCGGCCTGCCCGGCACCGGTGCGTATAGACAAGGAGCCGCCAGAGGTCGAGAGCAAGCTGCCGCGCGAGGTGGGCCGGCTGGGCAGCAGGCTCATGCGCGCGCTCAACGTCGAGCAGCAGCGCGCCGTGCTGCGCGCGCTGGCGGCGCGGCGCCTGGCGCTGCTGCGCGGCCTGCCCGGCACCGGTGCGTATAGACAATCTAAATAGTAATCAATTCAAATCAACATTGCCTTTATTTATGGATCTGAAAAAAAAACACATAAATAACAGAATTTCAGAGCTTATGGAGTGTTACACCAGACACCCCAAAGCCCATGCTGAGGCTTGAGGAAGAAGGAAAGTTGACCGCACAAACTATGTTTTTTTATGTCACTATGTGTGTTTTTTTTTTATCGTGTGGACAATGTTTCTTATTTATTATAAAATAATAATGGGTTCACCATTACAGACTCCACTGTTAAAGCGTTAAGTTAAGCACCTAGGGGCTCTACATTACTTTAACGAACTTTTATAAGTATAGCTATAGCCATCAATTTCTTAACCATTGTGTTTTTTTCTCTGTACGTTAATCAGGCAAAACACAGACGATAAGCGTGCTGATCCAGATGCTGGTGGCGCTGAGGCTGCGCGTGCTGGTCACCGCGCACACGCACTCCGCCGTCGACAACGTGCTCGCCAGGTATGTTGCTCTGCCTTCAAAATAGTTTTTCCATTTTCTATTTGAGAAAGAACAAGGTTAATTTTTTCCAGAAGGGTGATGATATTTTAAAATTGTCCATGTTGAATTTATCAAATTCGATTTTTTTTTTATATAAGTCGTCATGTATCATCATGTCAGTTGCTTTATTCCTTTCTATCTTAGATAGCTACATACATATAGGGGGGGAGAGCAAATACTCTGCTTTCCTTTGCCTTCCATATACGTCATGCCGCCCCCTAAACATTGCCACTGAGTACTATGATTAAAAATTGTACATTTAAACAGTGACGCATCCATCCTCGATACCCTCACCACACCATGCTATGCCAATGTCCACACTGTTGTCGGAATTTGAGTTTATGGTATAAATCCGTAAATTATTTAATAAACCAGAGATACGTGGTCAGATTCGAACTAATCCTTCCATATTGCAGATTGCCAGAAACAATAAAAGTAATGAGGCTGGGTCCCAAGGCGCGCGTGGCCGCGAACGTGGTGCACCGCTGCGAGCAGGCGCTGGCCGCGGCGTGCGAGACGCTGCTACAGCTCGAACAACTTTACGACTCTATGGTGAGGTTATATAAGACTCGACAAGTTTGTCTGTGGTCATAGATATGCTATGTTTAAGATATTCGTTGCAAAAAAAAAACAAATTGTAATTCTTTATATATGCTATATTAAAGTTTCGGGCCGAAGACTAAATTCACTACTATCCTATATAAATGAATGTTTTGAAATCGTTTTTGCTAGTGTTGAAATGACATTGGTGGTTAATTTTAGGCAATTATCATTTCTTGCAGGAGGTAGTCGGCGTGACCTGTTTGGGCGCCAACCACGCGATGCTGGCGCGCACTACGTTTGACATGTGCATTGTCGATGAAGCCACGCAGGTAGCTACTTCTTGCTGTTACTATATATTTTGATCTACAGATCAAAAACTCGAGATCCAAAATTCGGGACCCTAAGACCAACTGTGCATAGTTAGTTTTTGGGTCCCAAATCAACATAGATTTTTTCTTTCACATAAGTCAATTAATTTACTTCTAATCCGGCATAAAAAATATCCAAGTATAAACTATTGCCTTTCTATAATTATAAACATTACTTATTACAGATTTAAATTTCTGATATGTTTTTATGTTGTAGGTGCCCCAATGCACCGTGTTGAGGCCATTGTTCGCGGCGAAGCGATTTGTTTTGGTAGGGGACCCAGACCAGCTGCCGCCGGTCGTGCGGAGCAAAGCAGCAAGGTACAATTTTAAACAATGATTAGATATTATAAATATATTAATCTTTACCAAATGATGCATTTTAGTGTCGCCCTCTATTGAACCGGACTTCTTGGTTAAAAGTTTCCTTATCAAAGTTTGATTAATGTCTCCAGTAAGCCTCTGATGAGATTGCCGCTTGAGTTCCATCTTTTTGGGGTCAGGATCAAGGTCCATTACATTGACACTGTCTTATTAAAAACTAAGCGTATAGACCACCTTGTATAATAAGATTTTAATATAAGAATTTTACTATTTGATTAAACCTTTGTGTTTTCTTTTTCACGCAAGTGACGTAATGTGAGTACCTACAAATATTATGAATGTTGGGTATTATCGCGCTTGTTTCACAGCATCATGCACATGTCTGTCAGTGCTGTTTAGATTCATAACTCTTTCTTCACAATGCACGTCATAGTATAAGTCTTGTGTCATGTTAATTCTGTTAAGTTTTCTGTTTCTGTTTTCACCTGTTGAAAATCATAAAGTGGTTGCTTTTTTTATTATGTAATTCATATAAAAAATAATTGTCATATTGTTTAACGTCATTCTCATTTTTTTTTGTTATTGTTAATGCACCTTCAGTCCTATAATCCTAATAAGAAATAACGCTGATGGTAGTGTCGTAGTAAGTAACAATTTTACTTTCAGCCAAAAACAAAATTGTGTTGTTTAAGTTAGACGATTCGTGGTACACTGAAAAGTGGCTAGCTCGTCGCCTAAACAGTCACATACCCAATACCCATTACACCATTAGTTGCGTTAGTCATTCACGCCTATGCGCCAAGAGTTGTGGGTTCGATTCGATCTCTACTCAAGACAAATATTCGTGTGATGTAAACTTGTGTTTGTTCTGTGTCTGGGTGTTAATATCTAATACATATGTGCCTATGTGGTGTCGTCTGATGTTTATATTTATATTATGCCTTTCCGTACTAGGCAATTGGCAGGAAGTTAGTTAATTCGTTTGATAATGATTGCTCGATGCGCAGGCCTTGGCATGGAGGAGAGCTTTTACCACCGGCTGATGAGTGAGAGGCTAGGAACACAATTGACTCATTCTTTTTGAGTGCCAGACCAACATGGGATTTGTAGACTCTTTATATTTGACAAGCTCGATGGCGCATTCGGTAGTGACCCTGCCCCATGCGCCAAGAGTTGTGGGTTCGATCCCCACTCAGGACAAATATTCGTGTGATGAATACTTGTGTTTGTTCTGTGTCTGGGTGTTAATATCCAATATTTAAGTATATATTTGTAATACCACTGTTGTTTCTGATATCCGTAACACAAGTGCTTAAGCTACTTACTTCGGAGTCAGATCAATGTATGTGATGTCGTTGAATATTTATTTATTTATTTATTTATAGGCATGTCTAATGATGATTATCCACTCATTAATTTTAAATCCCAGATGAACATGGGTTATAAACAAGACTAACAACAGGATTTATAAACAGCTTAACCTGGCTCTTTATAGAACAGTCTAATATGATTGTTCGATGCGCAGGCGCCTCGGCATGGAGGAGAGCCTGTTCCACCGGCTGATGAGCTCGCAGGCGACGGCGACGCTGCGGCTGCAGTACCGCATGAACGCGCCGCTGGCCGCGCTCGCCAACCGCCTCGCCTACCGCGGGGACCTCAAGTGCGCTAACGCCGCTGTTGCTGATGCGCGCCTTGCGATATGCGAACAGGTATATATAGGGCATTACGTCACTTGTCTTCACGAAAACATTAAACTTGAAACATTAGATGTGCATAGAGGATATAGATTCAATTTTAGATTCTATTGGCAACAATCGTTATTGTTAATTTGACTGTTCAAATAACTCACTTGTGAGTTAATTAATAACTAAAAATTTGTTAATAGCGGCGATTAGTTAATAGATCGAATACAAAACCGCCTTAATTTCATATGAAGTTACTGCGCTGTGACGCCACTTTTTTGTCGAAGCAATAAACACATCATATTTTTATATTAGTTTAGTATCTATCAATTCACATTCAGTATATCCACCAACATAAAAAATATATATATTTTGTTAGTATTTTACCGAAATAAGAGTTAATATCGAATACCTTCCAATCTCGTTATCTTATCGTATCGTATTATTCTAACATTAAGTCTGCACCATAGGTTCCCAAACTTTTTTTTTTGGACCTTTATAAAAAAATATATCCAACGCCTTCTTTTAAAAATATACTAATTTCATATTTCTGTATATTCTGTATAGGTACCGCCGCCTATGATCTACACCATTTCCTCTATAGGACTTAGTTTCTTCAACCAACACTATATGTTACGAATAGGTAATTGTTTGATAACAGAAAATATCGTCGCTGACGGGTCCGGCGCCGTGGCTGGCGGCGGCGTGCAGCGCGGCCCCCGAGCGCGCGGCCGTGTTCCTGCACGTGCGCGGCGCCGGCGCCGCCGCCTGCGCCAACCGGCGCGAGGCCGCCGTCGTGCTCGCGCTCGTCGACGCCTTCATACAGGTGCGGACGACATTGGTTCAACGACGCCTCTTGCTTTCTTTATCTTTATTTACCTTTATTTTAGGTCCCATGTCGGCCTGGGACGGCGTTGGTTAAACGACAGACGGCTTTTGCTTTCTTTATCTTTATGTCCCATATTGGTGTGGCACTCAAAAATAAAAATAATTGATGACGGCGTGCCTTAGCTAGCATGTCGTAAAAGGCGACTAATGGTATATTGGGTGATGGGTTTGTGATTGTGTAGATGACGAGCCGGCCGTTTTGTTTCTGGGTAAACGTGAATGAAATAGCTTACTGCTCCTTAGACTCTGCCTATCCCTGCAGAATTTCGGGTGAAGTAATATATATCTTTATCTATATTTA
>OX596220.1:5425675-5470428 GCA_951394215.1 Glyphodes perspectalis
ATTTGTATTTGTAAAATATTTTCTACTAGTAGCGTCCCGCGGTTTCACCCCCGTAGTTCCCGTTCCCGTAAGAATACGGGGATAAAATATAGCCTATGTTACACGCTGATAAAGTAGCTTTCCATTGGTAAAATATTTTTTCTAATCGATCCAGTAGTTCGGAGCCTATTCAATGCAAACAAACAAACTACCAAATCTTTCCTCTTTATAATATTAGTATATATTACCAAGTATAATTAACATGGAGTGGTACCGTGCAAACTGTTACACGGTACCACTCCAATTAAGTATATGGTTGTCCATCAGGAAGGCGAGGTGCTGAACGACCAGCGCCGACTGGCCGTGAGCGTAACCCGCGCTAAACACAAGTTGGTAGTGGTGGGCGAGGCGGAGGCCCCTGCAGCGCTACGAGCCGCTGCGCCGCCTGCTGGCCGCCTGCGCGCGCGTGCGCCTGCCCGACGATCGTGTGGCGCGGGAGCTGGACAACTACAGTCACGTATTGGACAGTTAGCATAGATGATGGGAACATTATTAACAGGGATGCGGCGACACTTTGGAGCGCCTGTGGGCGAAACTTATGAAAACGCTCAAACTAGTTTAAATGATGGCCGCAGGCGTGTTACGCAGTCCTGTGTGCGCAGTACTCTTCGCGCACATGGGTGGCACGGTCATGGCTGCCAGCGGTGAAATAACTGCGCCTCGGTGGTGGTCTGGTGTACTCACTTCTGAGGAGTTTTGGCGCCGGACTTTGAAGTACATAATACATTATAGTCTTTGATTGTTTTGGTAGCATTATTTTTAATTAAACTAAATAATGGTAACTCGACGAGAAATGTACGCGGTATTGAGACTATCAGGATCTGTAAATTGTGATTTGTAAATAATTCTATATATTAATAGATTTTAACACAAAACGCACACTTAAAAACGTTTGAAAAGTTAGTGAACAACCAATTATGTATAAATATATCAAGAAGATGTTAGTCTAAAGTTAAGTTTATCGAATCTGATTTAACTTCTTACATTTTTATTTATACGAAATCATAATTATCATTTATTTAAGTATTTTAGTAAAAAAACTTGTCCACATTGAATAATTATGTTCCTGCCGAGAGGCTCAATTAGTGTGATTTAATCAAAGTATTATTTATGTTTTTATTTATTTTATTTATTTCTTTAGGTATGCGCACAGCTATACATACAACCATTACAGAATAATCACTTAATACAGTAGTATTATATATGTTAGCCAATAATTAGCATACACAACATTATTTTCCAATTAATTACATACTATGGTTAAGAATAATAATATGTAGATATAAAATTAAAACAAAATAAGTAATCTAAGTAATCAAAACTTGTTAATAACAATTTATTGTTTTACTTACCTTTGTGTTATACATATGTGTGTGCAATGTTATGTTTGCTTCACTTTGTAGTTAGTATACATTCGTTAAAGCAGGTAATTTTCTTTAACTGTGCAAAAATACATAAGATTTCAAGCATAACCAATTGCACAATATAAGTATGTACGTAACAATATATCCACAGGTGTTTTTAATTATGCTTGTATAACTTGTATTCTATTGTCTATTATATATGTATGAGAAGATGAAAATATTCTTGATTGAAATGTAATGTATGGTATAAAAATAGTAAATTGTGTAGACATACAGAGGTGTTTCTTTCACTTATTCAACTGCTCACCTAAATTTCAACTTTATTAGAGGGACTATTAAGCTGATTTTACTAAAAATCGATGTAGAAAGTACTGAGTTTCAAAGCGCTTTGGATTCCGCGGCTTTCTTGGCACGTGTGGCGGCATTGCGACACTGATAACGTTGTTTTTTTCATGTTGTCAGGTTTGTCAAGAGCCAATGTCAGATGATTTTGACGTACGTTAGATAAAAAATAATTCCATGCCGCGCCGGTGTTTTTTCTTATCATTTTAATTATTTTTGTACGAAGTGGTTTATCTAAATGACGCTGGTCCCTTTTTATTAGCTAGAAATTAGCGTGCTCATTATACTTCGTTAGACAATTGGTGCGTTCGCCGCGCCATAACAACGTGTGCAGTTTTGTGTACAGTGCCAGAACTATTTAGTTGCACAAACTTTTATACTCGTGTTGTTCTAATTAAAACTTACTGACAGGTAAGTTGTTATCTAATAACTTAAATCATTGTTTTAAGTACCACTTATTAGGAATTATTTGATTTTGTAAATAGTTGTTGTTATTTTTTGATAGAAGTTTCTTGAATACAGATCCCTTTTAACTACTGAGACAATAAAATAGGCATAAATTAAGTTAGGATAAAAATACCTGGTTTGACAAAACTTATATACTATGTAACATGGAATTTTTCTATAAAACTTATTTGAAGTTCCAGTTTCAGCACAACAAAATACTATTACATCATGGTGAAAGCCGTAGCTATAATAACTGTAAGCGACACCATGCTTTAAAGATCATTCAAAGGATACCTCTGGGGCCTACCCTAGCAGATCTTGCCAGAAGACAGTATCCCGAGGCCAATATACACACACTCATCATACCCGATGAGAAGGAGCTTATAGAAAGAGAGCTCAAGACTACTGTGACTCTAATGTAGAATTAGTATTAACCACTGGAGGTACGGGTCTCGCACACAGGGATGTCACTCCAGAAGCAACGAAAGCAGTAATCCAGAAGGAAGTACCTGCTATGATTACAGCGATAGCACTTGAGAGTCTTAAGAAAACTCCAATGGCTATGTTATCCCGGTCCGTAGCAGGTATAAGGGATAAAACTCTTATAATTAATTTCCCTGGTAGTAAGAAAGCTGTTATGGAATGCTTTGAAGTGGTCCGTCCTGTGTTATCTCATGCAATTTCATTGCTAAATAATGATCTGAATGATGTTAGAACTATTCATGACTCAATGCAATTTGGTAATTCATGTCCACATCACAGTAATGTGGATCTAACTAAGGTTGCTTTGAGGCCTAGAGAGTCACCATATCCAATGTTGGAGATGTCTGAAGCTTGGAAGATAGTAGATGATATAATGAAACAGTGGCCGGCACATTTTGAAATAGTATCATTAGAAGATGGCTTGGGAAGAGTAGTAGCGCAACCACTAACATCAATGGAACCTATGCCACCATTTGATGCTTCTGTTAAAGATGGTGAGTACAACCTATTGTTAAGTTATATTAGGTAAGTAAACTAAGTTATAAAATTAGATACATGTATTTATTCCATGATCAGACCCGACCCCAGATGAACTGGAGAAGGGCAAGAGGATGATGATGATGATTTATTCCATGATCAAAAACATGACAAACAAGTTAAATTTTTTGTCTTATCCGAGTAATGGGATTTACACTATTATGAAGTGTGGAAAATTCACAAATACTTTAAATTATTAGTGTAAAGGAGCGATGGTAACTTAATGATAAAAACATGCGCCTCTTAACCGAGAGGTGTGGATTCAAACCTGGACATGTACATCTGCCATTCTGGGCATATGTATGTATTTATACCGCTAGCTCAGGGCCGAGTTAAAATATTAGTTTTAAGATTAAGCCATACATTGGTCTCCCTATCGTACTTGGGCTAAGTAGTTTTATTTTCTTATTTTTTGTATTTCTTACATACTTATCAGAAGCGTATGTGATCGTTCAACCGTTACTGAAAATTGCATGATAAAAATTGCCACCATGAGTTCGCATTTGTAGCAATCACAATTTAAGTACATTATTGTCGGGTCATGGTTATAACACTTATTGTTCCGGTTTTCGTGCTATAACTGTACACACCTGCGCTGTGTAATGCTGGCTGATTTAATGTTACATCAACCTCATATCCGCTATTATCAAAGTTATTCTATCGTCAATTCAAATATATCGCTAAAGCTATAAAGGAATGGGATAGTTTTGGATGCCAAGTCCTAAAGGGAGTTTGTTTGTAGGTCTGCCCTATTATAGAGACTCGTGCTTCACGCAGGTTCAGTTAATTTTTCCTGTATGAAAATTAGTTACAATCCACGGACTAGTAACAAAAGAAGGACTTCGCGCTGTCATACTACAGCGTGAAGCCACGTATTAGCATGTGTGAGCGACATTTGTAAGGATACCCCGGCTATCGGAAATCTATCATTTGGAGCCCATAAGTCAATGTGTGACGTAAATTGCGTGTCAAGTGAAAGCACCTGTGGAGCTTCAACGTATACCTAGTTAGTGACGCGGAGTCCTTCTTTTGTTACTAGTTCATGTTACAGTCAAACATTTTTCACGTACAAAATTTCCCTACATTCGATTAAATGGCTATGGAGTGAAAGTGAATGGAGTGAAATCGTATCAGAGTTACTTTCGCATTTAGTATGACATTATTGACAATATTATTGGCTTAAGTCACGGACTAAACCCTCCTGGTTGTAGGGGGTCCCTTCATCCCTCTATTAATCGAAAGAGAAAATCCTTCAATATCCTCCTCTACATTTTGCGCCCCTCCCTAGTGTGTGAAAGTTATTATATCTATTTACGCTCTTGCTACATCCCCATATAAATCAAGCTAACGGTAGTTGTTTCGCGCCTCCTTTTCCGTGTGAAAGCTATCATACACCCCCCCCCATATAAGTCTGCGCTGACAGTAGTCCCCACGCACAGGGTACGCGTGCATCAGCTCGGACGGCGCGGGCGTGCGGCGCGTGCGCGCGGCGCTGACGGCGGGCGAGGCGCCCACCACGCCGCTGCTGGCGGGCGAGTGCGCGCGCATCAACACCGGCGCCGCGCTGCCGGCCGGCGCCGACTGCGTCGTACAGGTTTGTTTCTGTTTATTATCAAACTGTTTATTCCAGTGGGTTAGTTCCTGCTAAAATATACATGAAGCGCTGCGCAGGTACCTTCCCCCCTCGCATGCTCTCCTGGTAGCTCCGCCGTAAAAGCGTATTTCTCCCAGGCACTTTTATCTTTCGGACAATGGCGAGATAGCAAGCAGGTTATCTCAGTCAGACGAGGAGGCTATAAGGAACCAAATGTTCTCACACACCAAAAATACACTACTGGCCGATTTTAATTGGACGATTACTCGAATATCTTATGATAATGCTGTGTACCTGTTTTCAGGTCGAAGATACGAAGCTGGTGTCGGCCACAGAGGACAACTACACGGAGCTGGAGGTGGAAATCATGGTGGCGCCGAAGCCGCAGCAGGACGTGCGCCCAATCGGCTCCGACGTGCCCATGGGGACCGTGCTGGTCGACAAAGGTGACATTAATTGATAGGAACTATATATATGTTTACTAGCAGCGCCCTGTGGTTTCAGCCGCGTAGTTTCCGTTTCCGAGGGAATATAAGGATAAAATATAGCCTAGTTACCTACTCGCTGAAAATGTAGCTTGCCATTGGTCAGATATTTTTTTTTATCGGTTTAGTGGTTAGGTATGAAAGCGTAACAAACGAAAACCTTCTCTTTTATAATATCTTTTAGGATTGTTGTTGAGAAATGTATGCGGTATACAAAATTGCGATTTAAATGCAATTGACATAACTAACTAAATAGCATTCACATAACTGCACACTGCAATCTCTGAATAAATGTTCAGATTACTTTTTTCTTGACAGGTGATGTCCTCGATGCAGCTCAAATAGGAATGCTTGCCGGTGCGGGTTATCAAAATGTCACAGTGCGTGCGCACCCTAAGGTAGGAATAATAATGACTCGAGTCTGATTTTGAAACATTTTCATTAAAAAATCATATCAAAATGTGTACATTCGTTTAGGAACTATATGATTATGTATTTTGTTGTACGTGTAGCACCTACCGCATTGATTTAGGTAGTTGCATCTTAAGTTTTTTCATAACTTTCAATGAATGTGGCGCACTGGCGCTCCCTGGCTGTCTCGTCTGTGGCGGTCTGACCGCAGACGCAGCGGCGGACTAAGCCTTTTTTTGGTCTGGGGCGGTAAAGAGCTGCACGAGGTTCCTAGTAGGGGTACGAACAGTGTTGCTTGCCCGAAATTGTGTTGCACTGTTTGATATAGGATGATTACAGGAACTTATAGATAATATGTGGCCCCCCAGGACCAGAGGCCCGGGGCGGACCGCCCTTTCCGCCCCCCGGTTAGTCCGCCACTGCGCAGTCGGCCACCCCTTTGCGGTCTTAATAATCTGTCGATGTTCTTGGTGGTCTAACAGGTAGCGATCATGTCGACCGGGAATGAGTTGCAGGAGCCTTCGGAGTCCAAGCTGAGGCCGGCGCACATCAGGGACTCTAACAGAGTAATGCTCAGGACCCTTCTAAGGTAAGTTTAAAAAATTACTCTACCTGTTGCCTCCTATGCGTGAAATTAGGTGTAATTTTTTTTTATTTCTTAAGAATTTACAAATTCACCTAATTAAGAAACTGTACATGTTAACTAATTAACTACTTAACTGAATTAGCGCAGCGACCTGAAGTGAGTCTTGGCCTCCGATAATAAGAGCCTCCATCTCGGTCTGTCCTGCGCTACCGCCTTCCAGTCATCCACATGGAGCTGGCGCAGCTTCTTTGCGACTTCACCAAATTAAATCACGTACTTTATTTAGTTGGTCGTGAAGAAAACGCAACAGATAGACAATCATACTTTCGCATTTATAACAGTAGTTTGGTTTGTACATATTTAATTACAATAACCAAGAATAATCGTTAACAAAAGGTAGTTTTGTTTTATTGCGGTTCGGTTTGTTGAGCACACACGAGTATTGTCGAGAGTCTGTCAAGTCAAAAATATAGCGTTCGGATATATTCCCGAAACTCCGTTCGGATATATTCGCCACACCACCCCCCTACGGAGAAAATAAGGTATAAAAAGAAAAGGTTTACAGATCGAAAGGAGTGGCAAAACGGACTCTGCGACCTGATCTCGTAGTGTAGTTTGGCATAGGGGAAACATGTGGAGACGCTGAGGGCATAGGAGAGATCGTGGTGTTTGCGTCCTCAGCGGGCCTCGATGGTGGTGATGATGTGGTGAGATCTGAGTCATCAACCGGTTGTGGCAATGGTCCAGCTGTATAAGGTTGGCTTACCGGCTGTGATGAAGAATCAGGTTCCAATATTGCGGGCTTCACGCGATCCAGACTCACCTCTGTACTCTTTCCGTTGACTTCCAGCGTTACTGTTTTGGTTTTCAGGTGTAAAATGCGGTGCGGACCTGTGTAAGCTGGTGTTAATGGTTTCCGCACAGCGTCGTCACGAAGAAAGACGTGTGTAGATGTTTGGAGGTCTTTGAAAATAAAGGAACCAGGGTGGGCGTGCCGCGAAGCGGGGGTTGGTCGGAGTTTTGACATGCGCTGCCTGAAATTAGCGACGAAGTCGGCAGGATCTTCGCACCGAATATTGTGGTGAGATGCTGTTAAAAATTCGCCAGGCAGCCGCAGCGTCTCTCCATATAGGAGCTCTGCGGAAGATGACTTGAGGTCATCCTTCAGAGCTGTGCGTACCCCTAATAGGACTAAGGGGAGAGCTTCGAGCCACGATCCACCGTGACAGGTCAAAGCTGCCTTTAGTTGCCTGTGGAATCGCTCGACCATTCCGTTGGCACATGGGTGGTAGCTGGTCGTGCGAGTTCTTTCGGTGGCACAACACTGGAGAAGTCGTCGAAACAGTTCAGATTCAAATTGACGGCCCTGGTCGGTTGTTACGACCGTAGGGACGCCGAACCGAGCAATCCAACCGGATATGAAGGTGCCGGCGACTTCTTCAGCACTGATGCCGACCATAGGCCATACTTCTGGCCATCGAGTGTAACGGTCAACGGCGGTCAGGCAATAGCGGAAGGAGCCGCAGGTTGGCAGTGGCCCAACAATGTCTATATGGACATGTTTGAGTCTTGCTGTCGGGTTGGCAAAGTGACCTAACGGCGTCTTAATGTGCCTGGTTACCTTGCTCTGCTGGCATGGGATGCATGTGCGGGCCCAAGAGCGGCAATCCCGTTTGATGTTTGGCCAAACAAAACGATCAGTCACCAGGCGACACGTAGCCTTAACTCCCGGGTGGCTCAGGTTGTGGATCCTGTCGAACACCTGCTTACGGAGCGGAGGGGGCACGTAAGGTCGTGGTCTGCCGTTGGAGTGGTCGCAAACAAGGGTATAACCTGTACCAGGGATGTCGGTTTGCTTAAGGTCTAGGGATGAGGATGACCTGTCTGCCAATAAGGCTTTCAGTTCATCGTCGTGTTGTTGAGCTTGGGCAAGGTCGGCGAAATCGACCTGGACGGAAACAGCTTCAATGCGTGACATGGCGTCAGCGACGACGTTATCCTCACCTTTAATGTAAACGACATCTGTGGTGAAATGCGATATGAATGACAACTGGTTGAGTTGAGCGGGAGGCAAGCGCTCCCGGCGTTGTGTGAAGGCGTACACCAAAGGCTTATGGTCAGTGAAAATTGTCGCATGCTGAGCTTCCAAAATATGCCGATAGTGTTGTACGCTTTCATATACGGCCAGCAGCTCCCTGTAATAAGCCGGCCATTCGGATTGTCGTGGCGTAAGCTTCTTGCTGAAGAAGCCGATGGGTCGCCAGCTACCTCCCACGCGCTGCTGCAGACACGCTCCTATGTGAGTGCTCGACGCGTCGGTAAATAGACCAAGCGGGGTGTCACAAACGGGATGTACTAGCAGCGTGGCGGCAGATAGGCTCTTCTTACAGCTTTCAAATGCTTCTAGGAGCTCGTGCGTCCAAGGAACTGGTTTACTGCCTTTTCCGTTGATAGCAACGATCGCTTCGACCAGAGGGGCTTGTTCTCTTGCGGCGTTGGGTAGGAACCTACGGTAGTAGTTCGCCATACCCAAAAACCGGCGTAAACCTTGAACGGTTTTAGGAGGCGGAAAATCTTTCAACGCCTGAAGACGATCTGCTGGTGGGCGCGTTCCCTCTGCGTTAATGCAGCAACCTAAAAAAATTACCTCTGAGGAGCCCAGTGTGCACTTTGCGGGATTTATAACGACCCCATAGTCGCACAGTCTCTGAAATAGTGCTCGTAGGTGCTCGGAATGTTGGTGTTCGTCCTTGGAGTATACTAAAATATCATCGACGTATGCAAAACAGAAATCAAGCCCCGCTACGACCTGATCTATGAAACGTTGGAAAGTTTGCCCTGCGTTTCGGAGACCGAAGCTCATAAAGGGAAACTCGTAGAGGCCGAAGGGAGTTATGATGGCAGTCTTGCACACGTCGTCGGGACTTACCGGAATTTGTTGGTAGGCTTTTACAAGGTCTATTGTACTGAAGACGGTAGCGCCAGCGATGTTATGGCAAACATCCCCGATGTGGCGTACCGGGTAGCGGTCGGGTACAGTCCGGGCGTTGAGGGCTCTATAGTCACCGCACGGGCGCCACGATGTGTCCTTTTTTGGCGCCATGTGTAGCGGGGATGCCCATGGGCTCTTAGATGGTCTGGCGGTTCCACATTGCACCATTTCCTCAAATACTTTCTTGGCCGCTAGTAATTTTTGCGGCGCTAGGCGTCGGGAGCGGCAAGAGACAGGAGGTCCATCAGTGGTCTTGATGTGGTGGAAAGTGTCATGTCTTACCTCCCTTGGTGAACCTGAAGGTCTTGTTATGGTGGGGAACTCGGAAAGTATGCGTAAGAACTGCGACTTAGGACTGTTGCATGAAACGGCTTTTATGCTGTCCTGTTCGATGGACGCGATGACAGCGCTGCACTGAAGACCGGTTGTTCCGTCTAGAAGCCGTTTACCAGCACAGTCGGGCAATAGGTGGTAGTGGGCTAGAAAATCTGCTCCTATAATGGCCGCACTAACATCTGCGATGATGAAGTTCCACGCCAACTCCCTACGAAGACCAATGTTCAGGCAGAGGCGTATGGTGCCATAAGTCTGAATGTTGCTGCTGTTGGCGGCGTACAACATATAATCAGTGGCCTGATGATGGGAAGAGAGCCACCGACGAGGGTAACAAGACAAATCAGAGCCAGTATCCACCAGGAAACGGCGGCGTGATACCCGGTCCGTGACGAAAAGTCGGCGACTCGATGGCGGACTGTCAGCTGCCGACGCTACTGACAATCCTTGGTGTTTACCGCCTGTTTCCAGCTGCAAGGCGGGTGGCATTTACTCGCTTTGTCTTGGAATGTTTTGTGGTACCAGCATAAGGTACCTTTTTTACCAGTTGCAGGTGAGGGTGCTCGTGACCTGCTGCGGTTTCGCGAGCGGCGGTTGGTGGACAGAGCGGCAACTTGCTTTGTAAGTTCGTCCAGGCGGGCTGAAATGTCCGAGGTGGAATATAAGCTGGACGATGGACGGTGGGATGGGGTGCCAGGCGACACCTCTAAGATTTTATCCGCTAGTTCTGCCACTTTGTCTAGGGCTAATTCGGCCTGAGCGGCCAAAATAGCTTGCAGGTGCTGCGGCAATCGACGCAACCACAGCTGACGCAGGATGTTTTCATCTGACAGGGTGACTCCTGCCAGGGACCGCAAATGGCGCAGGAACTGTGAGGGGCGCCGATCACCCAGCTCTTCCTCGCTAATTAATTGGCGAACGCGCTGCTCCTCTGATGTGGACAGTCTTCGGATCAGCTCCTGTTTGATCGTGGAGTATCTGTTTTTGGTTGGAGGATTAGTCACTATGTCCTCGACCTCCCCTATGACCTTTGTGTCCAAATGTGCGACCACATAGTCATACTTGGTGTAGTCACCTGTAATACCTGCAATGTTAAATTGAGATTCAACCTGTGCGAACCAGGTTGCAGGTCGGTCATGCCAAAAGGGTGGTAGCTTTGCAGCAACTTTGCAAATTTGGCTAGAAGACATGCTAGGTTGGGGAGTGGTGCGGTTTGCATCCTGTTCAGTTTGGATTCTGAGCAATTGTGCTTGCAGCTCGCTATTGAGTGCCTGAAGGGCAGCAAAACGTTCCTCAATACCTTCCATCGTATGCAATAAATCAATTACATGCAATATATAATCAACATATGAAATGCAACAACCGCTTAAATGAATATGAAAATTTGTTACTTAATTTTCATTCAAAATTAAACTTAAAATTAATGTTAATATTAAAGTTAAAATTTAAATTAATTTTAAATTTATAATTAAAACCTTAAAACCTTTATTATACAGGCAGCAGAACAGAAGCAAAACATTAATGTTCTTGTTGATATTATTAGTTAGCATTCGCCGGGACACAAAATTTATAATTAAAACCCTAACCCTTATTATACATGCAGAAACAAAACATTAATATTATTGTTAATATTGTTGGTTAATAAGATGCACCAGGACACAATAGCTTTCACTTCTTATTAAAGAATGGCGTGCATTTGCATGCATAAGTGGGGCAAATTGTTCACTGAAGGGGTGGGATTGGGCACTGTCACTAGATGTCGGCTGTGAATGTTGTGGAGGCTGTGGTATCCTTGCACTGATAGGTTGGTGCGCGGACACTGCTTGCGATGATGAGGCGACTGCAGGCTGGCACTCCCAAAAAAAAAAAAAAAAAAACACCAATTGGCACGAGATGAGTGTGCGACGCGATGTAGTGTGACGCGGTGTAGGTAGGCAGTACTTTCTCCGAATAATTCGTATGTAGATGGCTTAAAGCTTGATACGAGCTTGCCTAGCTTGCTTGAGATATTGAGACGGCTTTGATGCACAACGCGAACGATGCCACGTCGATGAGTCGGTGAGTAGACTTGACTTTTACGCTTAAAGCGTAGATTCACAACACACACGAACGTCGGTGGTCACCAATTTGGTTTGTACATATTTAATTACAATAACCAAGAATAATCGTTAACAAAAGGTAGTTTTGTTTTATTGCGGTTCGGTTTGTTGAGCACACACGAGTATTGTCGAGAGTCTGTCAAGTCAAAAATATAGCGTTCGGATATATTCCCGAAACTCCGTTCGGATATATTCGCCACAGTAGTATTTTTTTTTTACATTTTATATAAGACAGATAGATTGCTTTCTTTATGACGTTATCAAAGGCCGTCTTCTACGTCACAAGATAGTCTGGCTGTTGATAGTGGCAGACAGTTCATCTAGCGATTAAAATGCGATTAGCTACTGTGACTCCTTGCAATAAGGTTTAAGTTTATGTGTTTATCTTTGAAATACAGTGCGCTGTTTTTAGTAGTAACCGTTATCTTTACTGTGACCTTACTCTTGACTGTGATTAATTAGACATTGGTGCTTCTGCCTAATTTTAATAACAACCAATCGATTTCACAGTCTATTTGAGTCAGCATCTGAATTGAGAATCTTCTTATAAGTTGGTTAGCTTTACATGTTTATTTATTTATTTATTTATTTATTTATTATAGGTACGCAGACAGATTACAGTCAATATACATTTCCATATAAGTACGTAACATAACTTAAATTACTAGACGGTAATCTATAGATAGCGTACACAGCATGGTTAAATTACTGGTTACTTAACTTTAAACTAATTCTAAATTACATGTAACACTTAGTGAAAAATAAAGGAAGAAAATAAAATTTTAAGTAGGTACATATTACTGTATTTGTTGATTGTGCGGAGTTGAGGACATCTCAGCCATAATAAGGTCAGATGTAACCTTTTTATACTGCGTAAAACTAGAATTAAAAACGTCTATGTATCTGCCACTTAGAACCATATCATTATATGTACGACACATTCTCACCAACGGATTGTAATAAGAAGTATTGTTTTTGTATACCTGTATAGTAAATGTTTTTGAATGTCGAGATCTGTTATAGGTGTTGAAGTTTAGTGATGACACCAAGCTTGGGGAGTCAATAGCCGAGTGTACGATTTTGTGTAGACAGAGCAAATCATACCTCTTACGCCGCGCCTGTAGGCTTATCATGTTAAATTTCTTGAGCCTTTCATCGTAATGGTTCAGTGAACGACCAAATTTAAATTTGAGGGTAATATACTTTAGGATTTTTTTCTGCACTTGTTCAATATTATTAACGTGAACATTGTAGAACGGGGCCCAGATAGGACAGCAATATTCTAGAACACTTCGAACAAGGCTAAAGAATAGGCACAAGATACTATTCGGTTTGCGAAAAGCTTTAGTTGTTCTCATTATGAATCCCAATAGCCTGCGACTTTTTCCCAAAATGTGATCGTATTGAGGACGAAAGGTCAATTGTTCATCAAAGTACACACCAAGGTCGCGCACCAACTCTTTTCTGTTCAGCGTCTCGTTTTCGATGTGGTATTGGTGATATACTCGGTTTTTCTTTCTGGTGAAGGAAATAACACAGCATTTATCTACATTGAGAGACATCCTATTAGAGGTACACCAGTCGGAAATAGTGTTTAGATCGCGTTGAAGTTTTAAGCATTGAGCTGAATCACTAACATATGTGTATAGCTTTAAGTCATCAGCATAAAGAAGAGATGGGCAGGATAAACGATTAACTAAATCGTTAATGAAAATAACAAATAGAAGCGGTCCCAAGTTACTGTCTTATCCTTATGTTTACACAGTCTACAAGTACTTATACTACAGATAACTCGCGAGTTGAATGCAGTCGGGGCCTAAGACGAGACATACCTGAGCTTTGCATTCAACTCGCGCCACCTGTAGCTGTGCCTGTGGTTTCACCCGCGTTTATGGTTAATGTTGTAAAATAGCATATAGCCTTCCTCGATAAATTAACTATAACATGAAAAAAAGTCAATTTGGTTCCTCAGATTAGCGCGTTCAAGCAAACAAACATACTCTTCAGTTTTTTAAATTATTATGAGATTGAAATGGACATTAATGAAACTAGTCACACATTACATTGTGTTAAGTGTTTTTGTACCTAAAGCAATTCCGTTATAAACGGTAAATGTCATGAAATATGTAACGTAACGTAAAATTAGGCATCTTGCCTGATTCGAGGAATACCCCTTGTACCCGGTAGGTATATCTTGTTTATGTAAATGTCGTTTAGTGGTACAATATTCCAGTGTAATATTTGTCGTGTAGGGAGCACGGTTTCGCCAGCATCGACTGCTACATCGTGCGCGACTCGCCCGAGCAGCTGGTGGGCGCGATCGCGGACGCGCTGCGCCAGGCCGACGTGCTCGTGTGCACGGGCGGCGTGTCCATGGGCGAGCGCGACCTGCTCAAGCCGGTGCTGCTCAAGGTACGGCCGTGAAATAGGTACAGTATTGATTTGACCAGGAAAGACCGCGGCAAATATATATAAAGGACAATATTTGCCGAGTTTTTTTTATTTGGCAGAGAGTTAAAATACGCATTTATCGGAGGTTAGTACGCTTTTATCTGGATGCATTTTTTTCCCGAATGGGTATGCGCGTTCCCTGTTTAGATAATATAAAAAAACCTTATTAAAATTTTCAGGATTTCGGAGCGACTCTTCACTTCGGTCGCGTCCGAATGAAGCCTGGCAAGCCGACCACGTTCGCCACGTGTGAATTTGAGGGGAAAACGAAGTACATATTTGCCCTGCCCGGTAAGCAATTTCAGGCTCCTGCAACTTACAACGCGCTTTACTTAGTAATAATGTTATCACAGAAACTGTTAGCTTATGACAATCCAGGACAGGACTATGAATTTGGAATGCCTTTTTATCCATGGGGCTATGGGCGGCAGCTCAAATTCCGCTGATAAAACGCCTTTGAGTCAGGAGTGTAGGCAAAGTCTATGGTATGCCGTGTATTTTACCCGCACTCTCTCGTCATCGCATTAATTAGGTCACCCGTCTGCAGGCAACCCGGTGTCGGCGTACGTGTGCTGCCTGCTGTTCGTGCTGCGCGCGCTGCGCGTGTGCGGCGGGCGCGCGGCGCGCTGGGCGCGCATGCGCGTGCGCCTGGCGCAGGCCGTGCCGCTCGACCCGCGCCCGGAGTACGCGCGCGCGGCGCTGCACCTGCCGGACGATGATCGCCTGCCCACCGCCACGCTGCTCGGCAATCAGGTGACACTCCTCGAATGTTATGTAATGTTACACTTGGTTATCAGCCGGGGAAAGGCGCTATGCCGTCCGTCCCGCTGAAATTTGAAATCGGTGATACTACTCCGTTCTTTAGTTTATACGGTGAGAGACTACTCCGTTCTTTCGCAGTGTACTGAGACATACTGACTTCAAACAAAGTTTCAGGGCCGTTTAAACACTAACTATTATGGACATGGTGTACGAACGTCTCGTATCTAGAAGCTCCATCGCCACTTCAGAAAACACCACCAAGATCGATCACAGATACGAGATGTTAAGTAATCAAGTATTGTATCTCATAAGTAATCGTGTAACAGATGTGTGAAAATCCAGGCTTGTATCCAATTGAAAGAAGTAAAAAATTCAACCTACTCCGATCGGAAATAAGTGCGATCTTTGTACCTATGTGCCATAAAACCTTTAACAAGTACTGTAAAGGCTTATAAAAGATAACATTGGAATACATTACAACGCAGTTGATTTTAAATGACATCGCCTGTTTTCTAACTAAAATACTAAATATACTTTCAATGGATGAGTCTAAAGTGAATGTTGTTCCCCGTGTTCAGTGCAGCAGCCGGCTGCTAAGCGTGTGCGGGTCGAGCGTGCTGCTGGAGCTGCCGGGCGCCACGGACGCCGTCAGGCAGCTGCCCGCCGGCACCGCCGTCACCGCGCTCGTCACCGGCCGCCTCGACGCCGTCCGCGCCTAGCGGGACGCGCGCCTGCTGCACTCGCCCGGCGCGGAATCTCGGGGCTAACTCTACTTGGAGCTGCTCCAAGTGACGCGTTTTATTCGTCGAATGTCGAATCGTGAGAGCTTATGATTGCGTTGCGAGCGGTAAAACGCGCGACTGCACGTGTACAGAGTGTGTGAACCTCCAGTATTTCACGATCGCGCGATTCGAAACGCACGAGCAAAGACGTGTCATCTGGACCAGCTCTTAGGGTCCTAAAATTATTTTTGTTCTAGGTATTACTACTACTACTACTACTAAACTTCACGCCACTTCCCAAGCGGGGTAGGCAGAGAGAACCGAACGCCATATGGCACGATCCTTACACACCTCACTCGCCTCTTCAACAACTTCACTAACCTCTAGGTATTACTAGTGACCTGGAAACCCTCATTCTGTCCTCTTTTTGTCGTCGGGGGCCCGGGCTGCAGTCCAAAAAGCTCCTATAGTAGCTCTGCCCCTGACAACGCCTCATACACTTAGTCGAGCCCTAGGCTATTTATATTTTGCCGCTCAAACTGACTTCTCTACAATGTAATGCTATACACTTTCATCAAGACTATTTATTTTTGCAACTCCAAACCTCCGGAATGCCATGCTATACACAAACCCTTCCCCCTACGTTTGGAGATAAATTAAATTTGCTCTTAAACTAGCCCGTGTTTCACTGGCCCGTTGGTCGAGTGGTCAGAGACCCTGGCCACGAAACCGAGGGTCGTGGGTTCAAATCCCGCTAGGGGAAATGTTTCGTGTGATACATGGACGGACATTTGTACTCGAGTCACAGATGTTTTTTATAAACATTTAAGTATGTCTCTCCGTTCACCTAGTATCCATAGCACAGGCACAAGCTTAGTTTAGGTCTAGGGAATTGGGGTGTCAGTCTGGAGAATTTATTATTATTTATTAATTTACCAATTTAGTCCCATGTTAGCCTGGGACTTGAAAAGAATGTGCCAACTGTGTTCCTTGCCTAACATGTCGTAAAAGGCTTACGACATGACGGAATTTAATTTATCTCCAAACTACGATACTGTACTAATGGTATATTGGGTTTTGGGTCAGTGATTGTGTAGACGACGAGCTAGCCACTTGTCACAATTTTCCACCTAACCCAGACCAGTTTTATTTTAGGCTGAATGTGGTTAAAGAGGCCTGCTGTCCCTTTGATTCTGCCTACCCCTTCGGGGATTACGGGCGTGGAGCTATGTATGTATGTAAATTTACCGACCTAGGCTGCAGCCTACTCAGCATGTTGGTAAATCCGTCACTATCGGTCCCAACATTCTGTAGTTACAAAATAGCGTGTAGTATTGAACGCTTTTGGGATCTTGTTAAAACCGATATTAAAAATGTCCGTTTTTATAAGTTATTTAAAAAATAAATATATACTTTATTATGTAATCTCGAGGGAGGACCACTCATAATTAGGCGCCTACCACATTTTTATTTGGTTTGAAATATTGGTTAACGTTTTTTATTCTTAAAATTAATTTGTATGTTAATTAGATATTATCGTACCTAGATGTATTTTAATAAATAACAAGTATTTGTTGAAAATAAATATCTTGTTAAATATAGACTAGTGCCTAGATAGATCTATAGATCCACTTATAAGACTGTTGTAGATTTGGTGCTGGTTACCTATTTCTTGTTGCAATCTCAATAAAATATATCGTTTAGATCTAGTCTGATTTTCTTGATAAACCCGCCAACAAACGCCATATGTATTGCTTCAGAGCTACAAATACAAAGCCAACATTATATACACAACCAACATGAGTTTGTTACTTACAACAACGAAGCAGAGTACAACTAATTAGATATTATCCATATTTCTCGTTCTAACATGTTTATTGATAGATGAAAAGAAACTTCAACATACAAACATAATTAATTTATTTTGAAAACAAATTTACACGCACCGGGCACGCGTCACGCACACTTCAGATCAGGAAGTCCCACTCGCCTCGCCCCTCGCCGTTGCGCCGTAGTTCTGTGCTTTATTTACATAACTGTAAGTATGTGCGTGGCTCTATACAATACTTCATCAATACCAGCTAGTAATTCAAATAATTGTTAATGTTCAATGGTATATTTATACAGATGGCGCATGAATATCTTTGTAACAAATACAGTACAGATGAAATAAGGATTATGCAATTTCTGGGGCGAGGTGTACATACAATTATGCTTTAAACTGGATTTATTTCTCTATGAGTGTCTGAGCAACAGTAGTTATTATATTAACGTAATAAATATTTGTGTACAAAACTATGAGATATATTTATTAGGGAATTAAGATGTCAAAATGTCATTCAGAAATACATCCAGCTGTCATATTATATCAACAAGTTTGAAAACTATCAATCAATACAATATGTTGTGAAACAACCTAGGTTCAGCATCTTTAGACGACTCTCTGTACTTCAAAGAATCTCTTAAGGTAGTAGACTTGTCCCAAAGTCATGACGAGAAGTACAGAGGCCTCGAAGATGGACCACATGACTACTCGCGAGTTTGTGCTTTCATTGATTGCTCGATGATTGCGGTCACGGACCTGAAATAATTATAAATAATATTTATACAACCTCATTTTTAGTATACAGGGTGTCCCACGCAACCTGTACTAGCAAAGGTCTGTGTTTAGCGGACATCAATATGTACTGATTGAAAGTCTATGGTTTTTTTAGCTTTCGATTATATATACCATTTTTTTTTTAATTCATTAGAGCTTATAAAGGAATGGTCTGCAGCAGTTTTTGAACATAGTAATAAATTGACAAAAATAAAATCAATTTGTTATTAGGATACTGTAACATAGAGTACACTAGCTAACTAAAAAAGTGTTGTTCTATGTAGTTTGGTTTAAGTTTTGAACCTTATTGCTCTGCACATGTTGCATTTCTATATAATTATGATTTGATATACTGTTATCCCTTTTTGCTGTCAGTTGCCCTTAGAGATAATTTTGACTTAAACCATATTTATGTCTGAAACATACCTGCATGTACTCTTGTTCATGTTTGACAGTTTTTAGTGTTGAGGCGAGTTCTTTGATCATGTCCTCGAGTTTGTTGTGGTCAACCTCATCCTCTTTTCCAGAGGGCTTGTTTGGAGCCTCTCCCACCTCCAAATTGAACATCACTACCTGTAACAAAAAGCCACAAGGTGATAAGTCACATGTCACTTAGGAATACTTTCAATTTATTGTATTCATCCCCCAGCAAGAAAAGATTGTTAATACTAGCACAATCACTTAAGGTGCCTACTTACGTTGAAAATATTATGTTATGTTGTAATATGTTTTTAATAATGATACTATAATAAATAATTGAAACAAATTGTCATCATTGATATGCACATTTATATAATATTATCATCTCAAGAAATTTTATTTAAATTAATTATTATTAGTTAACAAACCTTAGGAGTCATAGTGGACATCTTATTGCTGAAACAATATGTATATCTTCCTGTCACGGGAGCGGAGAATGTGTATACTCCTGACGACTCCCTCTCCCCATGTGTGATGACAGCACCATCAGGCCCAGTGATGGTCACGTCTATATCTAGGAAACCGCCTTCGGCTATTTCGAATTTTAGACCTGAAAAATTAATCTGGTTAGTACATATCAATCCAGTTCCATTAGCACAAATAATGACAGCTGTATCTCAATATGGCAGTGATTAAAATTTGTCCCATGTTGATCTGGACAAAAAAAGAGAATGTGCCAACTGTGATTCTTGCGACTAATGGTTTATGGACTTTTGGGCATACCCAAAGCTACCCACTTGTCACTCCATTTTCACAGCTTTCCATCCAACCCAGCCCACTGTCCTGTGTTGGTCTGGGACTTAAAAAGAATATGCCAACCGTGATTCTTGCCTAGTATGTCATATAAGGCGACTAACAGTATATTTGGGTGTGTAATTGTGTAGGCGACAGGTTAGCTGCTTGTCACTGCTTTTTCACAACATCTAACCCAGCCCGGCTTTATTTTTGGCTGAATGTGGTTGAAGGGGCATGCTGCCCCTTGGACTCTGCCTACCCCTTCGGGGATTATGGGCGTGATGTTCTGTGTGACGATGATGTATGTGTGATTAAAATAAAGTTTTGGCAATCAGTAATACAGAGTTACTAACATTATTAATGCTTCCTAATTTTATTATTTAAAAATTGACAGTCAGCATAATAATAAACTTCTTCAAATTCATATCATGATTTATATTTAAACTTGTGAAGGGGCTTTTTAAAGCCTTGTCTTGTAATAAGTAAGTTTATGTAATAATGATTGACTGTGTTGGTTTTCTGAATACATAGTTAAATAATACTATTAACATAGCATAAAAGGAATATTATTAGTAGGTATAGTATTAGCTGGCATATTGATTACTACTAGGGTTTACTTAGAATAAAAGGTTATGATAGAGAAATGATATTGATAGAAATTAATATTATGTCAAGTGAATTATGGCAATATCTTTAAAAATATACGTGCCCATTTTTGTATCTGCTTCAACATTTTCAAAAAAACATTCTTCGGCGTGTGCATCAACAGTAATGGTATAACAATTGGTTGTACTAAATAAAGTGGCCATAAACGTTGATGCCAGCCATATAGATCTCCATGATACGCTCATTTTGTTAGATTTTTAATACACAATAAACACTAATAAGTTTATATCTTTAAAAAAGTAAACGAATACTATTATTTCCTCACAATCACCGCTGGGCCACGTATTGACAATTGACTTGACAGTCTAGTGTCATTTTGATATATTTGTTCATTTACCACGTTCCAAATCTAAGGAAATGTATACATACTGCCAACTATACATTTAAACTGAATTAACTATATTTCACTAGATGGCGTTTTCAAACATATTATGTTTACTTACATTGAATTTTTGCACGTATTTTTAGTTCGTTCAAATGAGATATCTCATGATGATTTTCTCAATATAATGGAATTTGCCTCACTTAAATTATACATTCTATGCAATTATCACCTATATATTAGGCATGATGATAGAATTATAAAAAAAAAAGTATGTATTCATCCCGGTACTAATAATAAAAACCCTGGTAATGCAAATAAATGTTATTTGTAAATCATTGATACTTGTTATGACTACTTAACTATCAACATAATATGTATTTCGCGGGAAAACATGAACATTTGTTTAACATAGATAGTTACACGATGTTATTACCATTGTAAAGCCTTTTGTAAAACATCACGTAAATTATCTCATTAACCTATTATTATTCTGAAATATCTATTTGTTCGTCTGTCACAGCAGCGGCATATTTGGTACCTACATGACACTAGTCATCATTTTCCTAGCTTATGTCCCGTGTTTAGACGGGGTCCTCTTAGACCATGATCCAGGATTTAGCGAGTCTGTTAATTACATTGAAGCGACTGCCGATCTGTCCTTCCTAACCCTAAGTTAGGGGAACCAGACAATTTTTGGATCACGGTTACAAATCCAAAGTTGTTTGAATTTGCAGGTTTCATCACGATGTTTTCCTTCACCGTCGAGCTAGTGGTATAAATACGTACATAGATTTGAAAAATCCAGAGGCCCGGTTTGAACCCGCACTCTTCGGTTAAGAGGCGCGTTCCTTACCATTGAGCTACCACCGCTCTTCAACGCCGCTGCTGTGACAGTTAAACAAATAGATATTTCAGAATAATAATAGGTTAATGTGATAATTTACGTGATGTTTTACAAAAGGCTTTACAATGGTAATAACATCGTGTAACTATCTATGTTTAACAAATGTTCATGTTTATATTTTGTTACCTTGTTTATATTTTTAGAAGTATTTTTTTAAGTACAACTTGAGGCTGTGAAATAAAGAATTAAATAAAATTATGGGTTTTATTATACACTCGCGAACAAAATATTCGCGAATAAATTATAGTTTTATTATCATGTGGCTTATTTTATAACTTACTGTCTATATTTTAGAACGAAACTGAAGAAATACATATTACGTCAATATTTTTATTAAACTTTAGAAATAAAACAGACCTAATTCTTGTTTGGTCAAATTACAACAATATACTTTAGTGTAAAAGTGACCTAAAAGTGATTTGTTTTAGAAAAATTGTTTTATTCGAAAGATAAATAATCAACAATAAAAAAATATCTGACAGGATTTGTAGTGTAATAACCACTACATATAATCAGCCAAAAATATTTTACCTTAGTTAAATATTTTATTAATAACCATAAAAATAAGGCGATGATTTGTCCAGTCCAGATCTTATTTTGCTTATTGCTAAAAAGTTGTGATTTCGTGTTAGGTTACTTTCGTTCTAAAGGTGCGATATATTGTATTGCCTCCCCCTGGACCAAAAGCTGCGTACGCCCATGTCTGGGTAGTTGAATTAAAGGTAGTGTGTTTAATTATATCTTCATAAAGAAGCCTCAGTATACGCCTTTTGTCTTTTAATATCACCCGCGCTCACTGTAGCTTTTTCTCAAACAAGTTTGGCTTCTTTTACCCGGACCTAGTAGGTCTTTAGGCTGTTATCCTACACTGCCTATTTGCAAACCCAATATTTATGTAGAACTTTTAGGTTTTTAAGTCTATACTAGAACTCTTGGAGTGGATGAAGCAAGCCATAATTGTGAACTTAATTGCATATTAGGCTTGGTGCCGTGACTTTTTCAAAGTCACATTGTAAACACCATGTTGTTCTAATTTTGAAGTGTAAACAAGTAATAAAGACGAGGACAGTCTGTTGTGGTGTTGGTAGTCGCGGAAATTATTCGATACCTAGTGACGTTACGTTCGCAATAGAAACCGGTTGCGGCCACGTCATTTTTTGCATAAATACCTACTTATTTTAGTAGGAATATAAAAATAAAAATGTTATTAACTTAACAAAATTCCTTTGAAATTCTATACCTAGTGACGTTACGTTCGCGATAGAAACCGGTTGCAACCACGTAATTTTTACTTATATACCTACCTACTTAATTATTATTATTTATTTTATTTTAACATTTCAAAATTCCTACAAAAATAAATAAATGATTTGTAAAAGTTATTTGAGATCGATCACTGAACTATGTAATTTGGTACCTATAGGGAACAAGTAATTATAAAGCGGGTTCCAATAAAATCAAAACAAAATAGGAAAAATTAAGATGACATTTTACATTGATTAGGTAATTACAATTAAATTATTTCGCATACATACATACCTACATACATATCAACACGCGCGTGATCCCCGAAGGGGTAGGCAGAGTCAAAGGCGCAGCTAACTAAACAAAAAAAAAATAAACTGGACAAGGTTAGATGGAAAGTAATGAGAAAGTAGTGACAAGTGGCTAGCTCGTCCACAGAATCTCTTTTCAAGTCTTAAATTTCGAAATATCGGCTATTTATTCGGCATTTTAGACATTAGACGTGATCAACACTAAGCCCGGACCACACATGCCGTGCTACAGCGGAATTCCTGGATGAAGTTGGTATCGCCACATTGGACTGGCTAGGTAAGTGCTGGATAGGAGTCAAGTTAGGACTGAGCGCAGTCCTAACTCGACTCCTATCCAGCACTTACCTATGGGATTTTGAAAGGCGGGTTTAATCCAGAAATCCTGTAGCCTCAAGTGATGAAGAGCTAAAATCAAATTGATAGAGTAGTGGAAAAGTATCCTACAATAATCCATCAAGAAGCTCATTCGGTACGTGAGAAGTCGTCTTCGAGTTGTAGTAAGAGCCAGGGGGGCACCCTTGGGAACAATAGTATTTTTTACACCAAATAAAGATTATTTTATAAAATTTTGTTTTGTTTATTGATTCCCATTTCCTAACTTCTTTACTTAAACTAGAATAGCTCCTGAAATATGAGTTCGATTAAAACAAAAATGGTATCAATTTAAAGTTTTAGGATACCTTTGAAATGGTAGGCCATTTTTATTCAATCTTAATTAATCATAAGTACCTATAATTCTCAAGATCGCCTGGAACGAAACACAATAACGCGATTCTATACTTTTGTTCGCGAGTGTATCTACATACCTATATCGTAGCTATTATTAACTAAAATATTTATTTTTTGCTACTTTTCTATTTTTAGGACTTTGATTTCTTCACAACCTTGAAGTTTAGTTAATTATGTTACTACCGCCCAGTTAAGCAGTGCTATAACGTTTACTTAATAATAATATACATAATAACGAGACTCATATATGAGTCTCATTGTGATTCGTTGGTGTTTGTGTTACATTAATATAAATTAATTTGTTTATCTGAACTTAATTCCATGATTTCCGTAGTAAATTTCCTATAGAAATCAAAATAATATTTTTGCGTGTTGTAACAAATATTTGACATAGGTTGTAGCGTACTAATATTAATATCACCAAATAACTTAAATAGGACCATCCATATCGTACGTCACATGGCTATACCTAAATAATTTGAACCCACTCTAGTTTAAAAGTCCATGGACTGAAGATAAGTAGTTAGGTTTGTAACTTTAATTAATATTTTTTGTTTTGTTTTTGGTGATGATGTTGATTATATTAAAAAAATGGAAATAAAGCTTATTTTGGGAACAGCTGTTTTTATTTCAATTTCTAATAATAAAAATAATTATGCAAAAGTCCCATACCTACCGCAAGCTCCCCTCTTCCTCTTGCGTCTTTTTTGTTCATGTATTACATATTATTTTCCGAATTAGCGACCTAAATGAGATCCCTCCCCTTTTTCTGATCATTTGCTTTATTGGTGATCAATAACTAAATATACATTCAATCATCAGAAAGTCAATGCCAGCTTAAAAATATCCTATAAAATGTATTATACTTTGCTTCATGAGGCATTTCATGTTTGTACGATAACGAGAATAAGGCATTAAAAAAAAAAAATTACGAGTCTTTCATAACGAGCACCTTTGTTTTTGAGGAAAATTATTAATAGAAAACAGAAAATATCTTAATATAAATAAGTACGTAGGTAATTACAACTTTCCTCAAAAATGCAACGAGATAATATTTTAAGCGCTACTTTTAAAATTTGTCAAAATCTTGACGTTCGATTAAGATTCTGTTATATTTTTTGATCTCAGAAAGTGAGTGTTTATTAAAATTTCACTACTTGCCGACGTAATAATAATGTGCCTACGGATTTGTATACATAGTAAGTATATTCTATGTAGGTATCTAATGTCTGAGCAGATTGAGGAAGCCATTATTGGAATCAGTCCACCCTTCTAAGTCAGCAGCGTTAGATAATATAATTATGTAACTTTAATATAACTTGTATAAATGTTTATGTAGTAACTAGTAACTACCACCGATCTTATCCGTGAAATAGTGAAATGCAATTTCCATAATATGAATAGGAACTCCGCATTTCATTGTAGTAAGTACTTAAGTATGAACATACACATATTAAGTACCTATGTAGGATATAATATATACACACCTCTTGAATAATCTGTTGTTTTACTTCATAGGCTATTAAGTGCTTATACTATATTTTTGTTATCCTTGTAAAAATTATGTAACATGTTGATGTGGCCAAATGTTGACACAACCAAGCGAACATCATCTTAATCGGTCCATTCACCGCGCACCTGGTGAATCTGCTGCCTGCGGCCAGTTTTTCAATAACTTGATCCTATTGTTAATTTCGCATTTGCATACTTGAGAAATACCTATATTGCAAACACACGAATATAACTTGTTTTAATTTATTTTTGTTCAAAAACCGCCTATGTGTCTATACAGATAGGCAAAGCATAGATATTTAAATCTGTAGAGATTTCAACCTAGTATTTTGTTGTTTTAAATTAAAATTAATTTCATATCAGTTTGTTCTTATTTTTATTATTTTTATGCATATTTTATTTTTATGTTAAATTTTTATATCTCATGTTGGTCTGGGACTTAAAATAAAAAGAATGTTCCAACTGTGTTTCTTGCCTAGGATGTCGTAAAAGCCGACTAATGGTTTAAGAGGTTCTGGGTATGTGACTGTGTAGGCGTCAAGCTGTACTTAACTACTTTTTACAATTATTAGACTGGCTCGATGGCGCATTCGGTAGTGACCCTGCCCCATGTGCCAAGAGTTGTGGGTTCGATCCCCACCCAGGACAAACATTCGTCTGATGAATACTGGTGTTTGTTCTGTGTCTGGGTGTTAATATTGAATATTTAAGTATATATTTGTAATACCACTGTTGTTTCTGATATCCGTAACACAAGTGCTTAAGCTACTTACCTCAGAGTCAGATCAATGTATGTGATGTAGTGTAATATTTATATTTATATTTATTTAATTTTCCATCTGACCCAACCTGGTTTTATTTTTGGCTGTATGTGGTTAAGGGGGCTTGCTGTCTCTTTGACTCTGCCTACCCCTTCGGGGATTATGGACGTGATGTTATGTATGTGTTTATGCATAATGTAAACCAATATTATACCGTGCACAGAACAATTTGTTGTGTGATACCCAGGAAAAATTGGTATTTTGTATGTCTGCAGGTAACGAATAAACTAATAAATCTAAAAAAATAATTGAGGTCAGTCTCAAGTAATTGACTTTTTTTGTGTTTTTGCTAGGTTTGAGAATCGGTCGTAAAGTATGTAACTCCTCCTCCATAATCTTTAATGACAGAATAACGTTTGCTGAGCCTGCTAATAAATAGGTACTTAATAATAAAAAGATCTACGTCTAACAGGCTATATTTAATTTAAATAATGTCGCTTGTTTATATATTTTACGACCATCGCTCGACCACTACTTTTTATGTACGTTACATTATACATATTATGGTTGCAATTAAGATAAAATAAGTAGGTAGGTAGGTAGGTATACGTTATCCTGGTATACTTTGACGGTGATTTGGTAAATCAAAGATTGATTATATAAAAAAGCGAGGTCAGCATTTTAACCAGAACGGAAGCGTTGTTAGAAGCGATATAGGAAATAGTAAGGAAGGTCAATATTTGGTCGAAATATTTCAATGTCATCGGCTTTCTGTATCACCCAAGTATGTACATGTAAGTAGGAATATGTATCGTATTCCTACTTTAAGCTTGCCAAACGCAACACAGATTGTCTAACACTACCCGTAGGTACTCTAAAATTAATGTCTATTTATAAGGCGTAATAGAAAGCGTAGGTAATTCTGTAGTTAAAAAAACTAATTTTTTTAACTACAGAATTACGCTTTTAGTTTTACCTAGGTATATCCCTATCGCAACTATAAAAGAATCCACCGTGTGGACATTGAAATTGTAATTTTAGATGGTTGCTAAATAAATCTAGGATCATGGTTCATATCAACGCTGACTCAAATGCTCGATGAGGATAATATTATGTAAATCTTTATTTTTCAATTGCTTTATTGGGCATTGTATGGCTGCCCTTAACTTGATCCATTGAGTTGTAGGTACTTATAAGTAAATACCTGACAAGGTATAATAAAAAACAAAAGATTTGTTATTCTTAATTTAATGTAAAAAATACAAAATATCGTAGGTACCTACTCCTTATTTAATCGATAAATTATAGTAATTTGACGATGACGATATCGCAGTACAAATTTTCAATAACGACGCACTTTACAATATCACCACAATTATTTATATATGGATATATTAGGTATACCTTCACATACACGTACCCTATTAAACTATAACTATCTACCTATTTACCTATGTGCATTATAATTACGTTAAATATCTTAATTCAGCTTTTTATAGTTGAAAATAGCACTAATTGTATAATAATTTAACATTAACGCAATGGTTGCACATTTCTTTGGTTTGTGCAGTAACTTGTAACGAGTCCGTACGATTATGCACAGCACGATACTTTTATTTCAACCACCCAATGAAAAACCACCAATAGGAGACTATTATTGTCTCTCACGCACCCTCTTATCAGTTTTACTCGTCACTAGTGATGTAAAGATCGTTAATCGATATCGAGTTTTCTAAATGCGCCAGCTGTGCCATATATATCGGTATCTAGGGTTGGCGGCGGAACTGAATTGCTGAGGTCGTTTAGGTTATGTAAGTAGTCTTTAAGGTCTTCGACGCGATTCCTCCACCGCCTGGCGAGCGAGTCTAGGGATTCCTCTTCACCTCCCCATTCCTCTGGTAGTACTCTAGCTGGTATGTATTCTAGCAGTTCTTCTATTTTGGAATGAATAAAGTACTGTAACAAAGAAAAGTTAGATAAGCATTTTATCATGGTGACAAGAATCTCAAATCGTGAGTTTAATAAAAACAGAATTCTTGATTAATGATTGAGTGCATTATCAGATGTATATATTTCTTTGTTGGCTCAATGACTCATGGAATGAATGGTGTAGGTACATTGCATTGGATCAACAGCTATGTTCCGTAATGATATGTAATGTATGTGGATGGATTAAGTCAATAACCACGACTATACTATAACGTATTAATCAATTATACTGACAAATGTAAGGTAGGTACAGTTAAATTCTTATTGTATAAATACTAGCTGATTCTGCGAATTTCGTACCGAATCGTTTTCGGATTATATTAGATAGGGTTACTATGAAATTGAACAATCCTTTTTTTTGAGTTGGATGTAATTACAGATAGTTACGAAATCTAATCAAAATCAGTTCTGTACTTTCGCAGTTTATCCCGAACATACAAACATCGTGACATACATACAGTAGGTAGCGTTTTGTATATCTAATTTAAGTATAAGATACAATAGGTAAATTTCCGAGATCTGGATCGATGTTTCTGTAACTATCTGTAGTTTATGTCAGATGTTTCTAATTTTGTTTGATGGCAGATTTATGCAGTACCGGTAAGTGGAGGAGAGTATGAACTGTACTTCTGTAAAACTTACCCGCCGACGGACTTTCTCTGTAATGCAAGAGCGCACGAGCTGCAGGGTAGAGGCGAGGTAGGGGCGCGCGCCCACTACGTGGATGCGGCGCATGCGCTGCGGGTACGCCGCCTGCGCCAGGTAGATGCTGCGCCGCATCGTGTTCAGTGCCGTCACAACGCGCGCCGCGATCGACGGCCGCAGATGCGATACCTGGCAATAAACGCATTGTCCAATAGTGCATTGTCTGTTGTCAAGGTGTTCAACATATTTTGAATCATTGTTCGTCCGACCGTTCGGCTTGTATTTCGGAAATTGCCCGCACAGATGCTCCTCAGTTCGCAAATCTATGCGGGAGAGCATACTCAAATGAGCCCCCGATCAAGAACTGCGAAGGTGACTGAACAAGAGCCATAACCCGACAACGATGACTTGTTTTTACATAATCGACGGACCAGAAATGTATATGTATGTGTTCGTTTAAGCACTACTTATCCGTTTGACTGTTTGGCTTGGACTTCGACTTCGATAGAGTTGACCACACATGAATGCTCTGCACTCATTGTTAATCTGTGCCATAGGTGCGGCAAGGACCCCTGCTTTGTCGAGTGCTTTGCTGCTCAGAACCGCCTGAAGAAGGGCGATTACCCGAAGACGATGACGTCTTCGGATTTTTTTTGCATAATTAACAAACTAGTATATTGAACGGACGAGAATGCGCAAGACGAAACGTGGAAATTCACTGTAGTCTCCTTTTTCATGGCCTTTCTCGAGTGCTTTCATCGAATTCCGTTGAGTATAAGCGCGAAAATCAAACAGATCGAGTTAGGTACTTTTGAAATTAAGTATTATTATTATTACAGTACTTTACAAGGATAAACCGGATTCTTAGGTTAACCATCACCTTCGGATTCAGCCTTGGCAAGACATTATAGTGGATGATAGGCAGTGGCGGATTTACCCTAAGGCCCAGTAGGCCCGAGCCTAGGGCGGCCAGATATTAGAGGCAGCCAATCGTGATAAAAATTAAGTGATGACGCTTTAGTACTGAGAGTTATGGCCTGAGGCCTAGGGCGGCCAAGACTGTAAATCCGCCACTGATGATAGGACTACAGGCTAGTAATATTGATTGTCTGTCAGTATGAAGACTTCGAAAATCTACTTTCGCTTGGACTGTAGCTACAGTCTTGATACGTATTTATGCTGACGCTGAAATACATACATATCAAGAGAGGCTGGTTATATGCTTATGTTTATTTATGATACCAATTTTATATTATTTTGTCCTCATTTGTCTGTCTGCGTCGAATATTTACCTCCCAAATGAAGACATCGCCAGCTAACAGTGTCTCGTCGTGCATGCGCACATCGCTGACGAGGAGCACGGCGCGCGTGGCGTCCGCGATGTCGGCGCAGCTGTCCAGGTACTCGGGCACTATCCGGCCGATAGTCACGCGGTAGCCGTCGTCCGTCAGCTTCGGCAGCGGGATTACTTGCCTGTTGGGAGACAAATGGAGATTATTCGGCAGTGGTGAAAAGGACTGTGAAAGAATTTAGTAGTTGTCTCAATAGATTCCTCGTTCTACCCGATACACAATATAAAAAACAATTATATAAGTATATGACGCACACGCACAGTATAGGGACAGAGTTAAACAATAAAATGAAATAAGAATTCATTTAGATCAAACTCTTACGAGCCCATAATCTATCTCTAAGATAAATAAAAACATCCCATAAAAAATAATCTTGAGCCTTTGGCCACTAATATAGGTAACCTGTCACTGAAGCGCGCGAGTAGCAGTTTATGCGTTTAAACACAGGTTTAATTTAAACACAGGGCGTTATGTCAGCCAAGTTCGCAAAGAATACACTTAAGTATTCTTAATAACTTTAATCATAGTTTAGGCCACGTTATTACACTTGCCGCAACGCTAATAGAGTTCCTAAAATGCGGGAAATACCCAACCTAGATTTATATTTGACGGGTAACTGTTTATTGAAAATACAATTTGGACTTACATAAATTTCGATGCCTCACTAAGAGGCGGAACGCTGAGAGAGATGTGCTCGTAGAGATCTCGAAAGCGCGATCGAGAAATGAAGAAAGCTTCGAGTTTGTTCCTGGCCCTTTCCTGGTCCATGCGGCATCCTCTCACGAAGAGTTCCAGGAATTTTGGGGCTGGCGAACAAAGATAATAAAATCTGAATGAAATACCCTTCTTTGTTTAAGGCATTTATAACAAATGCGAACGGTGACCCATTGCATTGAGCAATTTCCATTTGAGTATTACAAATTCCGACATAAATTAGATTCTACTATACTATGTTGTGCTCCCCCATCAGATGGCTTATGAAATGAAGCTTGAAATTACTTAGTAAGTATCTTAGTATTTACATGTTGAAAAAGCTTCATAAGTATTCGTATTCGAAAAGAGCATTAGGTACATTCATTGCATTTTGTATATCTTATTTTGTATTAATGTCATTTTCGGAGTAAGTATTTTTAGTAATTTATTTAATAGGTACGGTAGAAGGTACCTTAATTTTTTAAGCTGACTTTACACTGGTCTGACCTCAAGTCATATTAAAATACGTGTTGAAATAAAATGTATGTTTACGTATTTATTATAATTACGTTACTTGTTACGTAAGAGCTGTAGCATAAATGCCGCAATTATGATAATTAGGTGTGTTATTATTTATTATGACGCGTCTACCACGACGAGTGAACGATCGAGAACTTCGAAGCCCGTTGGACAAGATAAAACCTTCTCATCCGGTCTAATATGATTACTAAAGGAAAATCCCAATCTGCTACATTTCCAAGTATTAATCGGTAAACTTTTATTGTCTCTGCAATCTCTTATTCCTAACGTCCTACGTATAAAGCATCTCGTCGAAAAGTAAGGTTTACAGGAAAGTGGTGGTAAATGTCCGAATCGCAACTAAAAATAATGTTTCGAGGGCGTTATTTTTGTTTATTCATATTATTTATAAAAACCAGTTGATGTTATGATGTTGTTGTTGATTGTTATTTTCACAAAAATCAGTTACAATAATGTTTTCTCTTTAATTTTATTTCCGTAAACTAATAGTCTGATTGTCAGCAACTAAGATTCGTATAGGTAAGTACAGGTACTTAGTCTGCCCCTGTTATGGACAAAACAAATAATTATAACGTTTAATACTTACACTTTATAAATACGCGAATAGTTATAATATTGTTACACGGACTTAAACCATGGCTACAAATAATTTTAACCTACTATCGATAATAGTAGATAAACTAATACTTACCTCACATCACTCCCATATCCGCTCATTATGGCACTTCTGGGCAATTATAAGTATTATATAATATCATTGAGTAATACAATTAAATATGAATAAGTACAATCAATCCATCATTGTCAAGGCATAGTTAGGTAAGTTAATATTGTTTAAACTTTACTTAAACACGGATTTTTTTTAATTACTTGATTTTAGTGTCTTAAAACAACTGGACGAGATGACTGCTAAAAAAAATCTTTTGAATTGAGAACCTCCTCCTTTTTTTCTAAGTCGGTTAAAAATAAAACTGTATTCTTATTTGACACGACAATTTTTTACCTGGAAATCCTGGAAATTCCAATTTACCTAAACTTATATGCAGAGCATTACGTTATTACAAACGACCTAGCAATAAAACGACATGTACAATTTACTTAGTATGTATTCATGGCGCGATCTTGATCGGAAAGATAACAATAACAAGTGTGACAAAACAGTTCATCTGTTACGGTATCTGGTCAAGGCTGAGGCGCGTGCGCTGATCCCAGCGGCCACATGCAATTCTAATTACCGTGGAGCGTGCGTAAACATACATTAACTCGGCGAACTTGGTAACCACTGTCTTAGTAACTGTTGTTTGTATTTTCTGAGCGGACAATGCCGGGGGCAAGTCTACAGTGGACAATGAAACGAGGCATCTAATTGACTCTTTGTGCGAACAACTTGCGTATCTACAAGATAATAAATAAGAGTTAGGAGGTGTGTACCTACAATACGAACATGAGTAAGAATGCCTAATGTTAAATAATACGATTCAGGATCGAGAAATTTACCTAATTCAAAATCATTTAGGTAATAATGCCAGTCCCGAATACCTACCTCCTTAGTTTCACTCCAATGTGTTGCTGATGTTTATCTTAACACGATGATATTTCGTGAACGAGATAGATCGTGAATATCAATCATAGTCCATTGCATATTTTATTATCAACCGACTTCTTTTAGCGTATGTTTTTGTTCGTTACAATACAGGTTTGATTTTTAGTGTTTTTAAATATATCCGTCTGAAGGGCAATCTAAGTCCTAGGTAAACCAGACGAATAAAGGGTGGCCATCTAATGTGGTCATCCTTGCGTAGGTACCTACTTAAACATTCTCCACGAATTGGTACTTACCTACTTATGTTGTGATTGTTGGATGGTAAATAAAATTTTGTACGACACTCATTTATATTAGGTAAGTAATTATTAATTCTTAACATACTTATGTACCTATAAATGAAACAAACAAAAGGCTCATTTTACTTTAGGATTCCTTAATTCAAAACATTTATTTAGTTAAGTACTGACTTATTTAAACATTCGTTTTTTTTTGTTGCTACATTTTTTATTCGCGAGCGCTCCGAGCTCTATTGTAGATATTTAGATAACTAAGTACTTACCTACCGAAACGTTTTTCCGTTTTAAAATATTTTACAACAAAAGCATCCATTGTCTAAATGCATTGCATATTAACATTCCAACTAGGAAGACTTCATGATAAATGTGGTAATATTATGTATCATAATAATAAGTAGGTACATATACAATGTGCAGATTAGGTGGATAGATATTTATAAATGCCAGTTAGTTTATCCGAGACCGGTTTGTGGTTACCGGTTTGTACACACAGCAGGTATTTGACCAGGCTGCATTATGTACCTAATATACAATAGTCCTCATAGCTAATAAATATACCCGCTCGCTACATATAACTGTTTTTGACATGATCTTAAAAACAAGAATTTCGGGGAAAACGTTGATGTGGTACAATATTGCCAAAGTTTACAATACTGGTTTCTAAAAGTCGTAGACTTATTTTATTTGAATATAACAACCAATTTATCTCGCACCAGTAATGATGACCGGCGAGGCGACTTGTTACCGTTTCATCGTTTCTTAAGTCGCCTGATTAAAAGTTTAAATCATCAATGAAATTAACGGTGAATATAGAACTACCTAATGAGGGCTTTTTGAATTAGACACCAGATAGATGACATAACTGTGACATGCGGTCTTATCACTATCCTCATTGGTAAGTTTTCAGAACAAACTGACATGCTGTCAACAAAGAGCCAATAGTGACAGTGATAAGACCACGAGACTCCCTCGTGCCATCTGGCGGTTATTGTATTTTTGAAGACCCTCATTACAATGCAATGTTGTAATTTTCTGCTATGTTTACCTACTTAAATAATTGTCTAAAGAGAGATTCAACGTAGCATTTGTGTTTATATTTCTACAGATACATTAGGTAATATTGAACCACAATATGTACATTCTTTCAAGTACTACTGCTTGTCTTCTATATGTCCTCACGGCACAGGTTATTTAACTAATTACCCTCGGGGATTATCTACGGACCTGATGATACATGTAGGTACGTACCCATATGCATACCCATTTGGATTTTGCCATAGGCAGCTAAGTTAACAGATTATGACATTTTGGCCATTCTTTAATTGTCTTTAGGTACCTATATACCCATCATCATTTAAGTGCAGCAATAAATTCTTTGACTACGACAATTTGTTTGAATTTAAAACTGCGGTTGCGCTCGCAGAATGCAAGAGACGCGTAGTGTCGTAAGACTTCGCCGGCAAGCTAGGTGCGGGCGAAATGAAAATTGTATCACGTCTATCAAGCAACCTACTCTAGGTACTTGGTCTACTTACGCTGGCAGCTGGCCCTAATTTTCTAATGAGTCTAACAACTTCAAGAAGTACCTTACACCTTACGACCTGCGCCGGCTTTGAACAGGTGCAATTTAGAGAAGTAATTTCATGGCACTTGCCTACTGTTAAATTATTATCATGAATTATAACAGTTATTAAAGAATATCTTTATTTACAAGAATGATTTGCCTCTAATTGAGCTCTGCTGTGAACTACATAAATACATTAACTTATTTACCGCGTCCTATATTCCAATGGACCCATATGAAAATTAGCATATGTTACTCCTAAACTACTTTTATAATAGCGAAATAAGTAATAACTAACCAAATAAACAATCTAACACCTAAAAATAAAAAAGAAGCTGCTTTTTCCTTTACTAAAAACTGTATATAAAGTAAAAAGCCTCTAAAAAAAGCAAGCTTATATGTTATACGCTAAAAAGTTAAGTACAAATAAACTTTTACTCTTAAACTTTTCTTGTCAACATATAACGTCATTTACAAGTAAATTTCGCGTTAATAGTAAAAGTTTTTTCCTGTTTAGCGTATTTAAATAAAAGCTTGTTTTTTTAAAGGCTCTTTACTTTTAATGTATTTTTTACTTTTTAGTTATTCGACTTACCTATTATCAGCAAGCGGTTTCATTTGATGCCCATATTGTATTTGGGGTGCATTAAAACGAAACTTGTTACCATGATCCAAAAATGATCTGGTTCCCTATATTGGGGTTACGAAGGTTTTTACCAGACTCGTTAAATCCTAGATCATGGTCTAAGCACGGGACATAACGCTAGGAAGATTATTTAAAAATAACTAGTCCGACATCTTGATGTGCCGCCATGTTGGATTTAGAATGACGTCACACACCATGTTAATTAACCATTCAGTGTCATCCGTACTGAACGTTTACCCAAAATTTCAGCTTAATCGATTGAAGATATCTGCTTTAAAATTGAGTTGCAAGATTTTACCCAAATAAACATACATTGCAAGTTAAATAAGAAATAGCTATGAAGAATCAAATACCTACCTTGTCTTTACAATATTGGATATGAACCCGTTCAATGCGGCGATGGACAGACTTGTCAATACTTGGTAATAGAACTAACAGCTTGGAGATCTAAACAATCAGTACCGGAACTGTCTAAAGCAATTCATTAAACAATATTTCAAGGAAACATAAAAACAGCTTTTGTTCAAAAAAAAAACTGAAAATTACCAAAATACATATTTATCTACCTCCGAATGGAATTACAATAATAAATAGCTTCAATTATTAAATGTTTCTAGAATACATAATCGGGTGTGCAGAGATTAATAATTAAAAATTCAGTCGAATTGAGAACCTCCTCCTTTTTTTTGAAGTCGGTTAATTATTAATTTAAATATAAAATATATTTTGCAATGCAAGCATAAACGCTTAATTGAAATAATATTTAAGTAAGATATCTATCTATTATCTAAAGACCTAAAGTCTTTCAAAATGTCCACGAAAAATATTTAAACACATTCTCAATGCATTTGTAAAAGTCTTAGAGTACCTATGTACTTATTGCAGGTATTTTAAACTTAGATATGTGTCCGTATCTTTTGTTTGTATTGTTGGTCTCGTGACTACACTATGATGGTTTTATTAAGAGTCTTAAGACTGACGTCAATGGCACCCAAGTCCTCACCAATGTTTATGTTTCGCTGAATTGCGGTGGTGTAACTAAGTATGCGTTTAAAGTAGGGGATCACTGAAAGTTTTATTTATTTTACTAATAGTATTTATTTGTGTGCATATATTATCGATGTCTAGAACGATTGCTTCATGCCACCTACGAGGGGTTTTCCTATTCAAACTAAAATACAAATTTCTATTAAGTAAAACACGTGTTTAATGCAGTTCATGAATATCAAACATTCCAATTTGTATATTTTTAGAAGTAGGTAACTAACTACTTAGTTAGTTACCTACTTCTAAAAACTACTACTACTACTTAGCAAATAAGAATTCTTTCACCAATGGAAAGCCACATTATCACCGGGTAACATAGAATATATATCCGCATATTCCCTTGGGAACGGGATTACGCTGATGAAACTCCCGGGAGACTAGTAATGGGACATAAGCCTGGAAAGAAGATAAAGATACCTATAAATAGATATAATATTTTACCTAATTTAATATCTATAAATAGTAGTTGCATGTAACTACATTTCTTTCGTAAGTGCAGGTAAGTAACATTTGTCTACTTATATATTTACAGATTATAGAGATACCTTCTGGGTAATATCTCTCTCTGTATTTAATGGTTATTAAGGTACTAGTTACCTACTCATGTGTTATGAGCAGTTAGGTCAATGATAGCGAGAGTCAGCGAGCGCTACGGAGCGGCGACGCAAGCCGCGCACTGTGCGTGCACGCAGGGTATTTGAATAAGCGACGCGCAACCAATAAGTACCTACTTACTCGCCATAAAGTTGGAAACAGGCGGAGACGACTTCACGAACACTAACTTAAAAGACCACTAATAATTATGAATATCTTAAATTAATTTTCAACTAAATCGATTCTTTCTAAATACGGTGGCAAATAATTATATCCGTTGGGTATTTTTGACTATTTATGAAGCAAAAGCAGCAAATATAGGAAATTGTATTTATGCGTACAATTAATTTAGTATTAATTAGTGATTTTACATGAATAAGTACTGACTACTTAGTAATATTTTTCTTTTATGCGGCGAGGCTGCAACAATGAAAAATTGTCTGCATAATAATCAACATGCCAACATCTATTCCGTGTTTGAGGCAGACCAAAGTCCTGTGCGTGTATAAAGATTATAAGCTCTACATTCAATAATTACGTTGTTAATAATAATTAATTATAGTTGGCATTAGGTGACACCCTGAGAGTTATTTATGAATTGAATAATGTAGGAAGGGCAAGAGTTCTCAAACTTCTGCGTACCACTTATTACGATGATCAATTTATTTTTAACTTCTACTGTTAATATGATACAGTTATTGAGTGTGCTAACTTGGTCTAGAGATGTTGATATGTATATATAAAAATATATCTTGGTAAACAATAGAAGGGAAAATTATAATTAAGTAGGAAAATATTCATTTGCGTCATTATGTGTACCTATAAATTCATGGCTGCAAGCGGAGCACGCTACATCACGGTGAACGAAAAACTTTAAACAAGTTGTAAAATTGACACGTTTTTTGGCTTCTTTTTTTACTTTATCTGCATATAAGTTGACATTTGTTTATTTCTTACATTGTGACGTAATCAATAGTTTAAAGCATATCGCATAAGTTGTCATGCGAGATTTTTTTTTAAATAACTAACTAACTAAACTTCACGCCACTTCCCTAGCGGTGTAGGCAGAGAGAACCGAACGCCATATGGCACGATCCTTACACACCTCACTCGCCTCTTCAACATTCATAATCCTTTTCATACAAGCTCTACGGTTTTACTACCCCTAACATCACCTTCTTTTATTACACGATCAATCTGGTCGTGGAAGGTGAGCCTGGGCCATTTTTTTTTAAATAATCTAAATTATTATATTATGTTTGGTTTCTTAATTAATTTTTTTAGTAATAATTACGGTCTATGTATAAAATGATGTATATGGATGTATGATATATAAATAATAATAAATAATAAATAAATAAATCCTTGAGACTGACACACCAATTCCCTAGTTCCAAACTAAGCTGATGCTTGTACTATGGATACTAGGTAAACGGATAGACATACTTAAATACGTTTATAAACATCCATGACTCGAGAACAAATGTCCATGTTCATCACACGAAACATTTGCCCCTAGCGGGATTCGAACCCTCGACCCTTAGTTTCGTGGCCAGGGTCTCTGACCACTCGACCAACGGGCCAGTCGGATTAATAATTAAAGGTTATTAATAAAACATTATAAATAAAGCTGAAGAGTTTGTTTGTTTGCTTGAACGCGCTAATCTCAGGAACTACTGGTCGATTTTATAAATTCTTTCAGTGTTAGATAGCACATTTATCGAGGAAGGCTATAGCACAGCGCAGGCGCAGATAAAACCGCAGGCACAGCTAGTAAAAATATATTTGTTGGTACATTTATAGCTTTTTCCGAAGATATTAAGGTCAGTTTTCCCATCCTTTTGATATAGTATTATTTCCTTGATTAAAGATGTCCTACCTAACGTATAGACGTTGTTAGGGTTACATAAAAGGATATACATACTAGGTACTATTACATAGGTAACATTTCATGGCGATCTGTTGAATAGGTATGTAATTAAGATAAACAAAACAAATCATTGACACATTTAAATTACCTATTACGCGGGATATGTTGGAGTCAGGTTTAGAAGGTAGCCGAAGTAAAAGTATCTATGTATGTACATGTTTTAGGAGTCTTTAGGAAACCTGCACATTTAACTAATTGTGAGTGTGTAACCAAACTAATTTGTCTGGCTCCCCTATATATGTCCGACAAAGGTCGGACAGGAGTCGCATCAATTATATAAGACTTGCTAAATTTAGGATAATGGACCAGGCTCTGGTCAGATTTGATAAAGATCTACACGCTTGTTTATAATAAGAAAGAAAGAATGCTAGACTTTTCTCGGATTAGAATACAATCCCGGATGATTGGATTTCAGTGAACGCACTGAAATCCAATTGGCTACTAAGTTGGCAGCCAATTTAACTTCAAGAACGTCAAAAAATAAAACTGCAAGACATTAATGTTAAACGATAATTTTTTACACTTTATTAATAACTGGTGATTTGCACAAAAAAAACTTATTTTTATAGATTGTCAGTTTTGCGTTTTTCAGACGTTTACAAAATAATCTATGTACGTTATTTGCCTGCATCCATAACCAAGTGACAAAATATAATGAGTACCTATACCTACTTAAGTGAGGCATTTGTAAGGAACGTATGAAATTGTTTTCACGCAAGTCGGCACGGATTGCAGCGCACAGAATACCTTAAACAAGTATTTTCGACTATTTCACATTAAAATAAGACATTAGAGCTAAAAAATAAATCTTGCGATTGCCATAGTTAAAGTAATTTTTATTAATTTTTCTTTCACCCAATGTACTTACTTAGTCAGGTTTTCACTTATTAATAAGGAAAAAGGAACTTAAAAAAAATCGTTTAAACAATGATAATGACGTGTGCACAATCATATTGTTTAGACATTACCGAAAGTGCAAACGACTGCAAAAGCGATCTAAACAATGACCTTATTATAGTGCCTACCTACGGAATCGGGGTCTGGCAGATACGGAGTCGCGGCCAGCATGCTCTGCAGGTCCCTGACTCCGCGCTCCACGTACCCGGGACCCTCTCCCAGCTCCTGCCGGATCATCTCCTCCTGCTTCGCAGACCGCGGGCCCTCCAGGAACGCCATCACTACACTGAACCGAGCGTTCGACTGAGGCGCGAATGTGCACTACAGCTGAGTCAGGACAAAACTGCGAGCGCTTGGCGAGCGCGACCTTTTTATGTAAGCTGTTATAGAAAAGGTGAGAACGGTTGAAGCGCACAAATCACTACCTTTGATTGAATCTCCATTGCCGTAATTAACATTAAAGAACCTATTTCAGCGGTCTCAACTTTAACCATCTTCCTAAGATAACAAGTTATACAATTATAATGACTACGACCACTGCTTAGTTATCGTGCATTGTCTGACGGTCATACCTGCTTCCTCAGTATACTCGTACCTACTACAGAAATACTCTGTTGATAGAGTCTATATCAGTAGAAATATTGTTAACTTTACTAAAATTTTAGTACACTCGAGTTGCGAATATTTAATTACCCCATAGCCATAAACGGTCGCAGGTAGATATATCGTGAATAGTCATTCATCAAAACTAGGTAGGTACGTACCTATCTACCGTCTCGAATAAAGAGAAGGTTAGACAGAATATTTTTTTTATAATTAGAAAACATGATTTCATAATATTAGTTAGCTTTCAAACATACAGTAGAAATTCAAATATCTTCTTTCTAAGTAGGTAGGTATCTATTTTTTACTTATCTAAAAATGACTAACATTGCATTACTCTACCTCGAAATCTGGTTTCATTTGAACTCAGTAGGTAGAACAGGAAGCGAAATTTTTTTTTTAATAAGAATAAATGATATTATTCATAAAGCAGGTTTTTCTTTAACTTATCTAATATGTATCTAAAACCATGAAGTTGTTATGTTTATTTTTCCTTATGCTTTTTTATTTCATAAGCTTTACCATAACTTCGACGTGTTTAAGTTGTACCGACATTGTTATTGTCGACTGGTGAATAAATCTCAAAATACAAAGTAGTTAAGTATGTTAAACATTTCTTTAAATTATGTTGACTGAAGTTAATAATTGTAGGTATTTTCTATTGATGTAAAAAATAATATAATAATTATGTGTTTTTTTTGCTGATGTAAATAAGAAAAACGAACAATAATCCAGTTATTACGTTTATACGAAACGTAGCGATCGACCTCTACGATCGACTTGCCCTTATTTATGTTACTTTAGGGATTTGCCCAATGCCATCTGATTTTCTAAACTCCTTCGGGGATTACGGGTGTGTGATAATATGTGTGTAGGTAAATGTAAGTATGTAGATAAGGCAACCAGACAAATTGAATCATGAATAGACGATCCTACTATAGGTAAAAACTATTCTGAAAACTTAATTTCATAGTTTTTTGCTCTGAGTACTGAAATAATGGAGATGACTTAACTACGACACAGTGAAGCCCAATTTTGAGTGAGAAACAAATATGGCGTCTGTGTGTAGTGTCATTCCACTTTACTTATTTACATACTTTAAGTCTCTGAACAATTTATTTATGACGATGTTTTTGAATTTTACAAGTTAGATTATGTTCTAATCACAAAGTTTATCAATATTGGCACAATACACTGCAAATTCCACTGACATTGACAACTTAAAGCGAGGAACCAAAATGGTAAGCCGGCTTCACTTGGGTATTTCTATGACGTCACTTGATGATGTTACCGAAAATACTTAAGTCAAATATGTTGTTGTCTCTTTTTACGTGCAGTATTGTAGACTTGTTAAAAAAGAGATAGATAGAAGTTTATGAATACAATATCGATATAAATCATATTTATAAAGCAGATTGTTCGTATAGAACATTAGGTCGCCTCCCTAAGTTTCAGTACTCAGAGGTTTTTTGAAGCTTCTGAATTATTAAAAAAAAATATGTAAATAATTGATTCAAAAATTTTCAAGTAGAAAAAAAAACTTCTCATGAATTGAGAACCTTCTCCTTTTTTAAAGCAAAAATCAAGGAATCAGTTCACAAAGTTTTTTTGGAAAAAGCGCCATCTATTGTTGAAGTTCAATATTTTTTTACAAAAAATAAAACCGCGTACCATTGCTATTACAATTGCAAAAAAAGTAATATGTCAAAGATAGCAGTCATTGTCACCGCCCGCGGCGCAGTTCGATTTTCAAATTTTAACGGTATCAGTACCAGGTGTTGTGTTTGGAGTTGAATTCAAAAGACCAAAGTATTTTTAATAGAAAATATGGATTTCGCTTGGGATTAACATTTAAAAACTTGTAAACAATGGAGCCATCCAAAGAGGCGATCGCTGTGCGTATCACGCGGCTAAATCGTCAAATCTTAGGCAAAGTGACCAGTGGCTCGACTAAACTGAACAAAAAGACAATAGACCGCGAGGCTCTCCTGGATGCCCTCACTGTATTATATGACGAGTGTAATGATGATCCAATCAAAAAGACCGATGAGCTCGTTAGAGCTTTTGTGGACAAGTGTAAGTAGTGCATAAAACCATTATTTCAATGAACTGCCTTATTTTCACTTGCACAATCTCCATCCATATACAAATTGCAGATTTTATTTATTAAACTATCTAAGCTAGTTACCTATTTATTATGTACTATTTATTTATTTCATTGGCTGAAATTATATATTATTCTAAAGCAGCTTGTTTAAAACACTATGTTGACTCCCCTTCTTTGTTCAATTCTTACATATGTAAACCCTCTGACCGTCCCAAGTCTTACAACGGACTTGTAATAAGTTAAATAGATTAGTGTGATCTATGCATACCTATTTTTCATATTAGTAGATTTTAAAGAGTGCAATTGACAAGCAGAAACATTTTGTTACATCTTTGCAATTTTCCATGAATTTATCTCAAAATTTATTTTTGGCTGATGGTTGGAGGAGCTTGGGTCAGAGGGTAGCCTCTTGCAATCAGAGATTATTGTTAAACTCTAGTATGTACATTGTTACACTTAACATTTACTTTCTCTGTAAATTACCTTAGATAACTATTTGGTGTAAGTTGAACTTGTTTTATTGTTTATACTTATGTTTAATTGATTCTAGACCGCAGTACACTTGCCGAACTACGTAGAACCCGTGTGTGCCTGTCTGATTTTGAAATATTACAAACAATTGGCAGAGGTCATTTTGGTGAAGTTCATGTGAGTTCAGATTTATATATATATATTTTTTTAATTTTAATGTTTAAGGAAGAAAGTCATCAAAATATTCTTGCTAAATATTGTTATTAAGAGAGTAAGAATACTCTCTTAGTAACAATAATCTCTTAATTTTGTAACTGTTAGTATATATAAGATAATCATTATTCTAGCATATTTTTTTTTCTGAGCCTCATGTAAAAAGTTCTTATAGGCTCCTAACATTTCATCTAGCCATCCTAGATGAAATGTTAACTAAAATGTAAACACCTATTGTAAAAATTAAATGTAAACTTACTTTTATTTAGTATATTATGAAAAATGTTGACTGATTATTTTAAATGTTGTCTAGATGATTCGTGAAAAAGAGACTGGTGATGTATATGCACTGAAAACTTTGCGTAAAGAACAAGCTCGTAAGCGAGCTGTAGGAGCCGCGGAAGATGAGAGAGATGTCCTGGCCAATGCCACCAGTTCCTGGATGCCACGGCTGCAGTATGCTTTTCAGGTAAGCTAAAAAATTCATGTGTAAGCATATTTATTGATTTATTTACTAATACTACCCTTTTTTGTCTAATTTTCAGAATGATTATCAAGAGTTTTTAATTATTATTATTATAAGCTAGCCACTCTGGACTAGATTATTGTCATAAATGGACTAAATATTGTTTTATTTGTTACTAGCTGTCCCGGCGCACTTCGTAGCGCCCCATTCTCGGATTTTCTTTTATTATTTTCCTTCCATATTTTCTTACCATACAAACCTTCCCTAGAAGATTACCAGTATTTTAAAACCAAAATCAGCCAAATTGGTCCAGCCGTTCTCCAGTTTTAGCGAGACTAACAAACAGCAAGAAATATAAAATATTGAATGTCTTAGTATTGTCACTTGTAAAAAAAACTTGTTATAAAGGTCAATTTCAATTATATTCCAATGATTAGGTACTTAGATTACACAAACATGATTATAGTAGGCAGGTGCTTTTATGTTTATGTTTTCTTGTACATAAAAAAGGTAACACCTGGTGTGATATTCAACCTTATAAAGTGCACATTTTATGTCTTCCATTTTAATTTCATTTTGAAAATGTCCACCTTTACACCTGTTACAGTCTTAGGCAGTCATTAGTCAAGCAAATATAACATTTTAATGATGACTTATGATTGGTGCTATAATATTGATATATGATAGAATGATGTATTGTTTGTTTTGCTGACTATTTGAATTTAAATTGTTTTATTATGTGGATGTGACAACCAAAAGGTGCGGTAATACATCTCCAGCCTCGGACTAGCCATATAGTCAAAGTCTAGGTGGATTTTGGTAGCCGGGACTCAGCGTGCGCGGTTGTCTCACGTGTTGGGCTTGTGGGTGTTAAAATTAAATAGTAAATGTCTCGGGAACTGGGCGATGCGGGCCGTCCCGGCCCTATCTGACTATGGTCTAGCCTGATTATTTTGGTAAGGCGCGGGCTGATGTTAGGCGGTCGGTTGCAGGACACCAACAACCTGTACCTGGTGATGGAGCTGTGCTCGGGCGGCGACCTGGCGGGGCTGCTGGCGCGGCGCGCGGCGGCGCTGGGCGAGCGCGACGCCGCCTTCTACGTGGCCGAGGTCGCGCACGCGCTCAAGGCGCTGCACGCCATGGGCTACGTGCACCGGGACATCAAGCCGCACAACATCTTCCTCGATAGGTGCGTTTTCGACACACGCCCATTATATTTTTCTTAATATAAACAAGGATA